>JADRCH010000443.1:158984-187307 GCA_019843965.1 Rhynchomys soricoides
GAGTGTGTGTATGCGAGTGTGAGTGTGTGAGTGTGTGAGTGTGTGAGTGTGTGTGGGTGTGTATGTGAGTGTGTGAGTGTGCGAGTGTGTGGGTGTGTAGGTGAGTATGTGTGTATGAGTGTGTGAGTGTGTGAGTGTGTGTGTGAGTGTGTGAGTGTGTGTGAGTGTGTGAGTGTGTGTGAGTGTGTGAGTGTGTGAGTATACGTGAGTGTGTGAGTGTGTGTGGGTGAGTGTGTGAGTGTGTGGGTGAGTGTGTGAGTATACGTGAGTGTGTGAGTGTGTTTGGGTGAGTGTGAGTGTGTGGGTGAGTGTGTGAGTGTGTGAGGGTGTGTGGGTGAGTGTGTGTGTGTGTGAGCATGCACACACGCGTGTGTGCCTGAGAAGACCAGAAGAGAACTTCCTGGACTTATGAGTAGTTGTGAGGCACCATGTGGGTACTGGGAACCAAACCTGGGTCCTCTGGAAGAGCAACAAGTGCAAGACCTTAACCTATGAGCTGTTTCTCCAGCCCTCCTAAACATAACGTTTTTAAGTCTTTTTAAAAGATTTAATTTTATTTTCATTTGTGTGTGTGTGTGTGTGTGTGCGCGCACACGTGCGTGCGCACTACCTGTGTATAGGAGCCCGAGGAAGCCAGAAGAGGTTGACAGAGCTTCTAGAGCTGGAGTTCCAGTTCTGGGAACTGAACTCAGATCCTCTGGAAGAGTAACGTGCTCTCTAAAGTACTGAGCCCTCGCTCCAGCCCCTTTTAAGTCATTTAATATACATACCAACATTAGGAGATACCATGCTGCCACCCGATAGATCATTAGTATATACACACAAAGACCTAGCTCAGGCTGAGGTGTTGCTCTGGAGGAGGGCACTGGCCTAGCATATGCAAGGACCTAGGCTCCTTCCTCAGCACAACAAAGAAAAAATAAGCAGGCCTGGATGAAGTACTCTTACCAGCTTCGGGCATTCTCAGTTTTAAAAGTGTATGGCTGGCCAAGCAGAGTGGCACAAGCCTTTAATCCCAGCACTTGGGAGGCAGAGGCAGGTGGATTTCTGAGTTCAAGGCTAGCCTGGTCTACAGAGTGAGTTCCAGGACAGCTAGGGCTACACAGAGAAACCCTGTCTCGAAAAACCAAAAAAAAAAAAAAAAAAAAAGATGACCTTGACGTCATGATGGCCTCATTGCCACCTCCCAAGTGTTGGGATTACAAGCAAAAGCCACCATCACATAGACTTTTTTGGTTTTATTCTTTTTTAATATAAAGTCTTAGTATGTAGCCCAAATTGGCCTCAAATATGGGGCACTCTTCCTGCCGTGGCCTCTCCGAGACTGGGATTACTCGGGTGTACCAGCGCACCCAGCTCATGTAACATTTGGCCGGTTTTATGTAGAGGTTATTGTCCCCTTCCCCCACAGTGCTGAGACTCAAACCCAGGGCCTCTCTACTAGGCAATTGCTCTGCCACTGAGCTATGTCCTGTCCCTTATTAATGTCTCTGCAAGCAATTGTGTGAGTGTTGTCACCATTTTGTCTTCTTTCATCACACCGCCATGACTTGCCCTCTAAGTCAGATTGTCCTTCCGTTTGTCTGTCCTCATTTCCAGGTGTACAGAGAGTCTGTCCTTTATGTGCTCGGCTCTGTTGACATTTTCCTTGATTCCAAGCATTACACTGCTCTTATCACAGGAAGGATTTGGCAATACCCTGCTTTCTTTATTTTCTTTTCACTCTATATATTTAATATCACTCTTTACTGTACCTGTGGCTTTTTTAATGGTGCTGTAAACTGTGGCGTAAGGTCATTTTAAATAGCTTTGATTAAACTCATCTTTGCACTCCCTGTCACCTTGGCACATCATTCTCTACCCAATTCTAGTTTAAAGAGACACAAAGTAGAACTGGCAGGTGTGAGGAGGAGAAGATCAGAAACAACCGCCTGAGCCTTGCTCTCGGAGAGCAGGAGTCTGCCCCGGACTGGCCCTTTGAGTGCCTCTGTCGCCATCTACTGAATCTGGAGTGACAGGAGCCTAGTCTCAGCAACTGCTCCAAATAAAATAAAGCGGAGCTTAGGTCTGGCTCTTCCCAGAGTTCAAAAGGGCCGGGTAGAGAAGACCAGAGGGACATCCCCAAATGTTCCTCTGGTAATTAGAAAGAATGCTTGCCTGAAACTTTTTATTACAGTTAGTTAGTTAGTCAGTCAGTCTATTGGTTGGTTGGTTAATTAGTGTGTGTGTCTGTGTGTGTGTGTGTGTGTGTGTGTGTGTGCCCACAGAAGTCAGAGAACACCTTGTGGGAGTCAGTTCTCTCCTTCCACCAACTGGGTGCTGGAGAATGAACTCAGGTCATTAGGTTCAGAATCTTTACCCACTGAGCTATGTTGGCCACCATTGCTCTGAGACTTTTAAGACTTCGTCTGTCTTAGGTCAACTCTGCCCTTCTTCTTACAGCTCCAGCAAATCATATTCCTGAGAATTTCAACTCAAGAATCTACGAAGCACCAATCTTTTCCATGGGGAAATAAGAAAGAATTCAGAATGTTTGAAATAATGTAGGCAGTTAAGGAGGACCCCAGAAACGAAGAAAGGGTGGCTCAAGACTTGTCCCAAATGCTAGGAAGGAAGGCAAAGGCAGGCCTCTAGCAGGCCTCTAGACTTTTCTGGTTCTCTCTCTGAAAACCCAGTAACCTTTCTCATCTAAGAGCACATTCTCTGCCCGGCCGTGGTGGTGCATGCCTTTAATCCCAGCACTCTGGAGGCAGAGGCAGGCAGATTTCTGAGTTCGAGGCCAGCCTGGCCTACAGAGTGAGTTCCAGGACAGCCAGGGCTACACGGAAAAACCCTTTCTCGCAAAACCAAAAACAAAAAAACAAAACCAAAACAAAGCAAAAAAAGCCCCACATTCTTCCCCCACACCTCCATGTTCTCAGTACTTTTCTCTACTCACAGGTATGGTGGTTCTGGGATTCCCCGAGTGGCATGGGGAGGAGGTACTAAACCCTACACATCCTTAGGTGTTCATTTTTAAGATTTATTTTTATTTTTTGATTATTTGAATATGCATGGGGGTATGCACCTATGTACAGGCACCTACGGAGGGCAGAAGTCATTGGATCCCCTAGAACTAAGTTACAGACAGCTGTGAACCAGGTCCTTTGCAAAATGTCCTCTGCACATGCTGTTAACTGCAGAGCTATCTCTCCAGCCCCTAAGCATTTAGCTGATAAGGACGGATCCTGATTGAAGGCTCCACTTTCACCAAGTTCTAGATGTAAAGTCAGCTATGGATAACCACTGAAGAACAACACAGAATGCCTCATTTTTTTTTAAAAAAAAAAATTCAACATTATTTCTGTCCTTTATGTAGACAGAGCAATTGCTGTACTTTGCTTTTGAAAGACTTCTATTTCTATAGGGGAAATACTGCTGAATTAACTATATGCTGAATGTAAATCTATGGGTGGAGCACCTTACAAACGATACATTTTGGCTATGTGTTGAAGGCAGAAGGCAAGAATCCAGAGTAACGCTTTACCTTTGGAAAGCCTTTGTCCCGTCATCTCATTGAATGATAAAGGCCATTTTGGAGCCAATATGGGGTACTCAAGGAGACACATGTTCAGACACAATCAGCTCTTCCCTTTATGTATTTGTTAGAAGACTAAACGACAGAATCCACAAACCATGCTTAGTGGGGTGCCTGTAGTAAGCTGGTGAGCAATGGCTGTCACTTATGACTGCACTGATTTAGGGGTGAGGCACTGGGACTGCTGAGTGCTTGAGTCAACCCAGATCCAACAGAAGGTATGGAAGTGGAGCCCTGGCCTGATAACAGACTCTGACACAGACAGAGAAAAGTTCTACAGTCACATACCCTGCTTTTTAAGTACCCTTCCCCATGGGGAGGGAGGGAGAAACCAGAAGACTGCCAATCAAATGACCTGGCTTCCCAGCCCCCTCTTCATTCTGCCCCCATCTGCCTCCCTGGCTTTATGCTCTTTGCTTAGAAATGTGATTCCACAATATTATCATAAGACCCGGTTGGCAGAAAGTGTGGAGTATTTTATAAACTTACAAAATCCTGCACACGTTCGTGAGAGAAAGGAAGCAAACAAATAATGCATCGCTCACTGTGGACAGCTGCTGAGTTTCATTTCACCCACACAGCCTCAGGAGGGAGACCAACAGCTAAGTCATCTGGGAGCCAGAAAGGCTTGGTTGTTTCTGAGAAAAATAAGACGTAAACAGATGGGACCAGGCATGGTGGTGCACACCTTTAATCCCAGCACTTGGGAGGCAGAAGCAGGCTGAGCAATGCAAGTTTGAGGCCAGCTTGGTCTACAGAGTGAGTTCCAGGACATTCAGCGCTCTGTTATCTGTTACATAGAGAAACCCTGTCTCAAAAAAAAAAAAAAGTAAACATGTTGCCAGATGCCCCATACTGGAGTTATGCAGAGGGATGGCTGCAATGTTCCAGGACCACAGTATAGTGAAGTAGATGTGAAACTCCACCTTGACCTGCTGGCATCTCAGCAGCAACAGCAGAATCTTGTGAAATTTAAGAGTGGGGTTTCCTCTGGGACTGGCAGAGATTAGGCTACAAGGAGAGAAGAGGTCACTGAATATGGTCTCCATGCCCCCAGCCAGTAAAGACAACAAAGCACAGAGAAATGCCAGAGCCGAAAGCAACCCCAGGACCCTCCCATCCTTGTTTGTAGAAGCAGAAGCTAAGAGCATGTCCTACATCCTCATGGGAGCACTCTGTGTGCCGGAAGCCTGGACTTGTTGGCTGTTTTCACCTTCATGAGACTCCAAGGAGGGACACATGGCACGGGGGGGGGGGTGGGGGGGAGTTGAGAGGGTGGGAAGATGAGCCTCAAGAGACTTCCAACCAGGGTGGCCTACAGCACTGCCTCTAAGATTAGCCTTAGAGCTTGGGCTCAGCATCCTAACCTGCTCAGTGGGGTCGTGTGAGATGAGGAACTGGAGAATGTTTCTGACGTGTGGCAATTCTGTGGAGTAGCATTTGCATAAGATGCTTCATTTTGTTTTTTGTTTTATGAGATGGACACACACACACACACACACACACACACACACACGGACAGACAGACAGAGAAAGGGACTCATGACTGCCCTGGAACTCTTTGTAGACCAGGCTGGCCTTGAACTCATAGAGCTCTACCTGCCTCTGTCTCCTGAATGCAAAGTTTAAAGGTGTGCATCAGCACAAAGTACTTTCAGATTTTATCTCATTTAGCCTGCCTTTAGCCTTGCTTCTCGATGCAATAAACAGGAGCTGAGACTTGAAGAGGCCAAGATGCTATTCTTTTTTAAGATTATTTATTTTAAATATGTGAGTACACTGTCACCATCTTCAGACACATCAGAAGAGGACACCAGATCTAGATCTGGTTACAGATGGTTGTGAGCCACTGGGTGGTTGCTGGGAATTGAACTCAGGACCTCTGGGAGAGCAGTCAGTGCTCTTAACCACTGAACCATCTCTCCAGACCCTAAAGTAGCCATTCTTAGGGATCAAAGTGGTACCTGAGGGTAGAGCTCAGTGGTGGAGTGTTTGCCTAGTGTGTATGAAACCCTAAGTTCAATCCTCAGTAAGACACAACAAACAAAACAACAAACAGAAAGTCAGTTAATATTTGAAATTTCACAATGGCACAACCCAATCATAAATGGCAGTACCAGGAGCTCAGGCACCTCTATCTAGCTCCTAAGATTATCTGGAAGGTGTCACTCAGCCTTTGGAGAGCTGTTAGCATTCTCATGTCGGTTATATAAGTGTGCACACACTTGCACACTCACAAGACACTGGCAAAGCAGAGAATCCCTCCATGGAGTTTGTAGGATGAATTCCTGATCAAAGCCTTTGCTTTCACCTCCTGACATCAGCAGAGTGCACGGGGGCTACTGGCCCTCTGGGTTGACAAGTAGCTGGGATGTTTGTCTCTGTGACCTCCTTGGAAAAAGACAAAAATGAGGGCTAAGGGAAATGCATTTCCTGAGCAAGGATGACAGCCTGAGTTCAATCCCTGGATCCCACATAAAAAGCAAGATGTGGTGGCAATCACAGCACTCCTGAGGCTGAAGGTGGGTGAAGACAGGAGAATCATCCTAAAGCTCGGGACCAGGCAGTGCACAGAGTGGAAGAAACAAGAACCGCCTCAAACAAGGTAGGAGGAGAGGAATGACTCCCAAAAGTTACCTGTCACCTCCGTGTGCCTGCCATAGAATAAGCATGTCTGCACACATTAGACTCTTGGCATGTATATTCTCTCTCTCTCTCTCTCTCTCTCTCTCTCTCTCTCTCTCTCTCGTGTGCATGCATGCAAACATACAAATAAATATTTAAGTGCTTGGGAGATGGCTCTGTTGATGAGTGCTTTCTGCAAAAGCATGAAGACCTGAATTAGATCCCCAGAACTCATGTAAAAAGCTGTCACCTTTAACCCTGACACTGGGATAGGGGATGTCAGAGACAAGCACTTCTCCAGAGATCAATTACCTCAGTCTGGCCACCTTCGTCAAGCTCCGGGTTCTGTGAGAGAACTTGTCTCAAAAAATAAGGCAGAGATTAAGAAAGACACCTCATAGAGACACCTCTGGCTTCCACAAACACATGCATACATATTCACACACAAGCAAGCCCTGTGTGTCTTAAGATTCCTCAAGACACAGGGAGAGAGACAGCAAGGACTTCTCATTAAGCCTTGGGAACCAAACTGCTCCAAGAGCCAAGTTGTACTCTCACGCCCCTCTGGCCTGCCCCACCTGCTCTCTTGCTCCCAGAATGACTCTGACCAAACTTCCCTGCCATCTTTTTTAATGAAGTCATGGGTAGTGAGATGGCTGCACTCTTGTGAGGCTTGATTCAAAACCCATTCTCAGCATGCTCTTGGTCCCTGTGCTTGGGAGCCAGTGAGGCAGGGGGAATCTCTGTGAGTTCAGTAATAGCCTGGTCTTTGTAAATTCCTGGCCAGTCAGGAATATACTTCAGACTAAGGACTAAGGACTTATATATCGTGACACACAAGAAGCTGCCTTGAATTTCAATCTCCTCCCTCCTTCATGTCCTTTACCACTAGGGTTCCGATGCTGTGCTCCAGAGTCAAGAATTGGGCTTGACAAAGACCAAGCAGGTGCAGTGTCTTTGTCAGAAAATACCTTTCAAAATATGACTTTCTGTCCAGATTGCCACTATTTTCCAGGTTCTCACCACTTTGTGTCACCAAATCCCCACTCAAGCATCCCCTAAAATGTCTCTGTGCAGATAGATGTCCCCAGCACCTCAGACCACAACCGTGTTTTCACTGTCCTGACAAAGTGTTCTACAGCGCATGCTCCGCGCCTATCTGCTGAGTAGAACTAAGTGATAGAGACGGATCCTACAGTCTGAGATCTGACCTCAACTGGGCTTCCTCGGGCTGCCTCTCTGCCCGCTTCTCCTGTCAGTGTAACTCATAAAGCTGAGAAGCATAGCTCTCACTTTCCAACGGAGTCTCATCTGTGGATAGACCCTCCTACCTCACTAACTCCGGGCTCCTTTTGCACTGGGCACTCCGCCGTCAAATGAACGGGGCAAACTTCAGGTTAAGTTCAAGCATGTGGACCGAAAGGTTATTGTTTCTCTCTTAGAGAACTGAAGAATTAAAAAAAAGCCCCCAAGCTTATCAGCTTTCTCTACATCAATTTTTACACTACTACAGAAAGCAAAATCTGAACACAACACAACCAGGACTGGACATTCATACCCATCCAGCCAGGAATTTAGAATTGTTCTTACCTTTTGGTGTAGTTAGATCCACTGGCAATCATACAGACAGAAATGAGGAGAAAATGGCCAGGTCTCAAGAGTCTCGTACTCATAAGGACAGGCAGACCCCGTCTTACCATTGGCCAGCCCAGTCAGGGCCAGTAGCCAATGAGTGGGCTCCTTGCCCCTGGCAGCTGACTCCTCCCTAGGGAACCTGGTTTAATCCAGTCTAGGAAGCCAAGTAGAGTTTCTGTCAAGACCTCCTGTTCCCAGACTTTGGCCATACTCTACCAGGGCAACAGATAGGGCAAGGGTAAGGACAATAATGAAAGCAACATGCTTCTGAATGCAATGAAAAATATACTCAAGTAAAATGAATGGTTCAGGGGTCAGGAGACCTCCCTCTCCCATAAGTTTGTCCTGGAGAGTCAACGACACTAATTCTCCCATGGTACTCCTGCTCTTTCTGGGTAACTAAATGTGAAGCTGTGTGGTTCAGACATTAATATTTCAGTAAGAATGAAGAGGGGCTTCTCTAGAATAAGAAATAGAGGGGCTGGAGAGACGGCTCAGAGGTTAAGAGAACCAGCTGTTCTTCCAGAGGTCCTGAGTTCAATTCCCAGCACCCACTGTAATCCCATGGGATCTGATGCCTTCTTCTGGTGTGCAAATGTGCATGCAGCCAAAATACCCATATACATAAATAAACAAATCTTTAAGAAATAGAAGGTGTCGTCCACTTGCTATCCTGGATTGCATACTGAGGAAAGACCACACACAAGAATGATGTACAGGAAGGTTCTTCAGTGGAGTGAGGCAAGTTCAAGACCCTTAGCAATTCTAAACTAAAATTCTACATAATTCAAGCCCAATGTCACAGAACACTTACCTTGACATTGGAGTTCCATGTTTTAAGACTTTTCTGGTTCCAAGTTTCAAGCTGTTTTGAAAACTCATTTTCTTTTTTTTTTTTTTTTTTTTTTTTTTTGGTTTTTCGAGACAGCGTTTCTCTGTGTAGTCCTGGCTATCCTGGAACTCACTCTGTAGACCAGGCTGGCCTCCAACTCAGAAATCCACCTGCCTCTGCCTCCCAAGTGCTGGGATTAAAGACATGTGCCACCACTGCCCGGCAAAACTCATTTTCTGTGAATAGATAAACCTTGATTTCCAGACCCTTTAAATATATACCTCTTCTGTCTATTGGGAAGCCCAGTTCTGGGCTAACAGCCAACTGCACTAGCAGTCACCACTCACTAAACTGCTCCTAAAAGGCTTGAGGTTGGAAAGGCAAAACCTTGGGAACCTCTCAGCAAACTCACATCTTATTTCGAAAAATCAGAACTGGTTCTCAGGAGCACAAAGCTGATGAATTAAATTATGACTCCAGAAAGAACTCTGGATGCCAGCAGCAGCCTCAATAAGACACTCATAGACAGATTGCTCCCAGGCGAAGACTGGGCAAGCATCTGCTACCTCCAACTACCACCTTCCACTGGCCACACAGAGCCTAAGAGTCCTGCCTTTACCAGTGGATAGGACCAGCAGTGTCAAGCCCACCAAGGAAGGAGAGTCAAAATATGATCTTCCATCTTGTCTTCCTATTAATGCGTAGATGTTTCCAGAGAAATTACATTTGGGCCATGAAGATTAAAGACATGAGCTCATTTCCAAGAGCTGTTAGGTGTGACTAGATGGCTCTGGAAGTTTCCCAGGCAAATTGTATAAAGCAGAGAAGAGAGAAGAGCTACAGTAACTCAAAGCTGTATCGTTCTGTATCTTTACCTTAGCATTTTGCTTATTGTGTGTGTGCATGTGTGTGGTAGTGGTGGTGGTGGTGCATTTTCTTACTTATTTGTCTCTGTGTTACTGTCTTTTGCTTCTTACTGGAATGCAAACATGCTGGAGCAGGGGCTCTTCCTATTTGAGGTTATGTTCCCTAGCCCCTAGGCTAAGTAGTATCTTGTACAAAGAAAGTAACAACCAAAGTTAAATCAAGGAATAAATGAATGGCCATGTTCAGTCTTCCCGTGGAGATAGCTATGGTTGTCTCCCACTTAATGAAGAAGCCAGAATCCAGTAAGAGTGAGAGACACATACCCAAGGCATGAAGCTGGATGTCTCTGACCACAAAAAGCATATGCTCTCTAAAGCCTCGTGGTCTTCACCTCTGCCCATTTATAGCCTCTGGGGTAGCTCTGGACCCCTGTCTCATATAGGAACACTGCTGGTTTCAGCAGATTCTAACTGTTGCACAAGATGGAGTGACTTTCACCCCAAAACCATATTAATACTTTACTGGGTCTGGTAGACACCCAGGAGCGTTGTGAAAGCCTATCATTTGGTGAGCCCTCAGAAGGATCTGCCACTCACCACAGAGGGCATTGTGTGCAAAAGACATACTTGCTTAGAGACAAAGAGAAAAATATTCAACCACACGTGTCTTGAGGTTTGATGTTTGGTTTTTGCTGGATTTTTTTTTTTTTTTTTTGCTTTGTTTTGTTTGGTTGGTTGGTTTTTTGTTTCATTTTGTTTTTCTTTTTCCTTTTCTTTCTTTTTCTTTCTTTTTTTTCTCTTTTTTCTTTTTCTTTCTTTCTTTCTTTTCTTTTTTTTTTTTCTTTCCTCTTTTTTGGTTCTTGGCTTCTTTTCAAGACAGGGTTTCCCAGTGTAGCCCAAGCATCCTAGAACTTGAACTTGTTCTGCAGATCAGGCTGGCTTCAGACTCCCACCTCTGCCTCCCAAGTGCTGGGATTAAAGGCAGGTTCCATGGCCGCCCAGCCAGGCTGGTTTTGACCAGAGCAGACGTGTTACTGCCCAGAATGAAGCAGCCACAGAAATGGGATTGTTTCCTTCAGGCGCCTATGCCCACAGTTCAACTCTCTGTCTGCGTGTGAAGTGACTTACTTAAGCAAAAGGCCAGATTTTCCCAAAAGGCCTGAGTTTCCCCTAAGTGTGGTTAAATTTCACTGTATATTATTACTTAGCTAAGACTTTAGAAAGACAATTTACTGAAGTAACTAAACATAAAATCATATTCTGAGACATAACACTAACTGCGGAAGAGTGGGTCTATCCTGCAGTACCCTGAATTTTTGGACATTTAAGACAGGAAAAATGTCTTTGATTTAGAAGTGTAACTCCATGGTAGACTGATTTACATTGACACCTGACCTCTATCCCTGGTACCATAAAAGAAAAAGAAAAGAAAAGCCTATATGTTATCCAAAGACAGATCCACAGCTGTTCGTCACCGAGGCAGGCCAACAGCCACTCACTTCCACTGCTAGACTATTGCTGACCCTGGCCTGCATGGTTTACGTGGACAAACTGAGGCTCACACATTGAAATGCTATATCCTTAGATTTCTTGCCCCTCTTCCCATTTCTCCATTTCTGCTTTTTTTTTTTCTTTTTTTTAAGATTTATTTATTTCAGACATGTGAGTACACTGTCGCTGTCTTCAGACACACCAGAAGAGGGCATTGGATCCCATGACAGATGGTTGTGAGCCACCCTGTGGTTGCTGGGAATTGAACTCAGGACCTCTGGAAGAGCAGTCAGTGCTCTTAACCACTGAGCCATCTCTCCAGCCCCCAATTGTGCTCCCCCTCCCCAACACTTTCACTTGTGTTTTCGTTTTATGCACACATGCAGGATTTTATGTAAGTGTATAAAGTCCAGGAACCACAGAAGAGGGAACACACACACAATTTGTTTTTCTGAGACTGGCTCCATTCACTATGATTGTCTCTATTTGCACACATTTTCCTGCACACAACATAACCCAATTGTTAGCCAGGCGGTGGTGGCGCACGCCTTTAATCCCAGCACTTGGGAGGCAGAGACAGGTGGATTTCTGAGTTCGAGGCCAGCCAGGTCTACAGAGTGAGTTCCAGGACAGCCAGGGCTACACAGAGAAACCCTGTCTTGTAAAACCAATATATATATATATATATATATAAAACCCAATTGTTCCTTATGGCTTACAAAAAAGAAATCTGTTGAGCATATCTACCCACAGCCTCTTTAAGCGTTCTCTATTGTTGAACACCTAATTTCGTTTGCTAGAACAGAGCTGCAGTAAACATGAATGAGCAAATACCTCCATGATATGCCGTCTTGGGTTAAAACCCAGTAGTAAGAGTCAGGTTCTGTGTGGTAGATCTATTTTTCCATTTTTTCGAGAACCTGCCAGACTGATTTCCACTGATTTCATTTCCACCAGCAGTGTATCAAGTGTTCCTATTTGTTTAAATCCTTGGCAGAATTTATTGTTATTTATTTAAAGATTCGTCTATTTTATGTATGTGAGTCCACTGTCACTGTCTTCAGACACACCAGAAGAGGGGATCGGATCCCATGACAGATGGTTGTGAGCCACCATGTGGTTGCTGGGAATTGAACTCAGGACCTCTGGAAGAGCAGTCAGTGCTCTTAACCGCTGAGCCATCTCTCTAGCCCCCTATTTATTGTCTCATGAAAATGTTATTTGTTTTCTTATGACATTCTGACTGTGTAAAATGGGATCACAATGAGGTTTTAATTTGCATTTTTCTGACGGCTAGTGTATCAGATAAGTCATTTGATACACTGAGTAAGTTGAATAAATGCTTACTGTAGGAAAGGCTATGAGACATTTTCTCGCTCGATGATTGAGATGGGAAAGCTCAGCCCATTATGGTACCATAGACATGTGCTCATGGATGGTATAAAAGGGCAGGCTAAGCAAACCATGAGGAGCAATCCACTGAGCAGCACTTCTCCATGGCTTCTGCTTCAGTTCCTGCCTCCAGTTTCCTTCTTGATTCCTGCCCTGGCTTCCTTCACTGACCTGAGAGATACAGGCTGAAATAAAACTTTTTCTCTCCAAGTTGCTTTTAGTCATGGGGGTTTATCAAAGCAGTAGAAACTCTAGCAAGACAAGCTACACAAAGACAGTGTTCAAGGGGATGGTGGCAGGAACAGATAAAGAAGCCAGGGAACCCTGCATAACTGCTGGAGTGTTGCTTTCCATATATCCTAGGTGGCACAAGAGATAGAAATACACTTTTTGTTTGAGTCATCTCATCGTTGGGGCATATGACTTTATACAAAGGAAATAATTTTGTGTTCAAAGAGTTAGATAAAGAATAGGGACTTTTTTTAAAGATAGGTTTCTGGTAGAACTCAATGGTTGAGCTCTTGCCTTCTACCAGAGCCCATAGTTCTGGGAAAGACCCTAGATGTGCTAACCTTGCTTTTTGGCTTCTGTAGTTCTGCTTCTGGCTAACTGTTCTTGGTAACAGAGGTGTGTCAGCCCAGGATATGATTTTTCTGCTTGAAAGCTCACCCTGAAAAAGGCTCAGAACTGAACTGGAGTCACAAACACCTAGTGAAGTTGGTCCTGGAAGGCTTGCTTGCTTTCTTTCTTTCTCTCTTTCTTTGGGGGGGAGGGTTCTGAGACAGGGTTTCTCTGTGTAGCCCTGGCTGTCCTGGAACTCACTCTGTAGACCAGGCTGGCCTCCAACTCAGAAATCCACCTGCCTCTGCCTCCCAAGTGCTGGGATTAAAGGTGTGTGCCCCCACTGCCCGGCCACTGGCAGGCTTTCTATTGCCTTGAACCCATGTCTGAGCAGTCTTCTCTGGTGAATGTCACACGACAGAACGATTATTCCAAATGTTTAAGAGACTTTCATCCTATTTTCCTGCTTTATTTTCACTTAAACAAATGAAGACATGGCAATAGTTTTTCTTACAGTCTTCCTTTCATCTGACTTACAAACTGCTTGAACAATGTACCGCAACAGCAACTTAGCAGACAACTATTTTCTGAATAGCTATCATGCTCAAGACCCTGCAGAAGAGGACACAGTGTCTAATGGACCAGAGTGGATGTGTCCCAGAACACGTGGTGAAGTACCTGGGGACATCTAGCAATGGCCGGTGCTGGGGAGATGCCTCTAGTCACATACCTGTGACATGTGATCATCAGAGACTCTGTCCACGTGGTTAGGTTAAGCACTGTGTCCTCTGAAAGCTTGGACACTTTCACGGATTCAAGGAAAGGCTCATGTCTAGAATGTTCTGTATTGTGTTTCTGTAGTAAGCAACAGACTACTCCATGGTCAAACCAAATGATCGAAACAGTATTTCCTGAAGCAAGTACCTAGAATTCTGAAGATTTTGCTCTTAGCTGAGGCTCTGACATTTTCACATCAAAATGGATAGATTGTGACCAACAGGATATGCAGAGGGGCTATCTTACCTAAATCAGGCTGTTGTAACAAAACAATATAAACTGTAACTTACAAAACACAAAATTGGATTTCCATCCTGAGGACTAGAAAGTCAAAGGTCATGGTATCGGGTGAGGGACTGCTTTCTCCACTGCACGTAGCAACTTCTTGCTGTGTCCTTACACAATGGAAGGTCCCAAAGGAGCCTTGGCCATCAACATGGGCACTGTTCCCAACCTAAAGCCCCACCTTACGTGTTAGGGTTTAAGCTATGAACTTCGGAGCTATGCTAACTTTCAGAGCCTAAGAAAAACCAAAGCATATGATGAAAACCAAAACAAAACAAAACAAAACAAAACAAAAAAAAACAGTGTACCCATTTGGGTCATTCCCCATCTCTCCGCCACTGTCTTTCTCTCTTTGTGTATGTGTGCGTGTATGAGTGTGTATATGTGTGTGTGTGTGTGTGTGTCTGTCTGTCTCTCTCATAGACACACACAGACATATCCACACATTGAGACAGACAGTATGAGAAAATAGTTTGAAATCTGTGACAACACACCATCATTGATCATGTGGACTACATTCTTGACTTGACAGACATGTCTGTGTTAACATAGCACAGACCTCTGCAGGTTTTCCTGACTTGTGGAATTCTCAAGCTGGGTTGGATCCTGCTAGATTGCGATTGGTGGAGGACTGGCGCCCAAGCTTGGCCTCTGACCTCTACATACATGCCATGGCATGTTCAGACTCTCACACACATAGGTACACTCACATGCACAAAACAAACAAATGTTTAAATTGCATCTGAACATGTACAAATTTGTCTTCTTCTTATTCTCAAATGACATAATCTAACAATTGCCTGAATCTACATTGTGTTAGGTAACACACGAAATGTCAGGTTGAGCACACAGAGACTGTGTACAGGACATCCACAAATACTACTTTACACAAGGACTCAAGTATCTGCCACGGTTGTCCAGCAGAGTAGGGGTGGGGCAGGTGGGGTCAAGGGTCCCGGCTCAGAGCTGCAAATGAGGAATGCCTCCAGCCAGACAAGGCCACTGGGTGAGGCTGTCCATTTGTCACTGGGGTTCCCAGTAGGAGCTCCTAGTTGTGATGAGAACCCAGCACTGACAAGAAGAAGGTCCTGGGTGCCATGCAGAACTCAGCTTCCTGACCTGGCCAGGTGTTAATGGGAGAAACTCCTGGAGACAGGGGAAGGGGCTGAGGAGAGAGGGGCAGCTGATGAATGGCAATGAGGGAGGGCGTGGGGGAGGGAAGAGGAAGTGACACACAGCGCTCTTCTCCTTTCCAGAGTTTCTGCTTCTCCCACACCTTCAGGAATTGGCATGGGGACATGCTCCCCGATGAAGTAGCCTTGAGGAGTCAGGTGGAGGATGCTGGTCCATGTGCAGTGGTCCCTGTCAGGAGCAGGTATGACTGTCAGTGCTCTCAGGACTCCTGTTCCCCCAGGCCATCTACTGTCAACTGGGCTTAGGGGTGGGAGGATTCTGTGGTCTCCAGGCAACCTTTCCAGCTCTAAAATGCTTTTTAACTCAGTTTTCATAGTCCAACCTTCCTGGTCCTCCAAGAAATCCACCACTGCCCTTGTGCTTGGCTACCCTCCCTCCTCCCTACCCTCCTCCCTCTCTCTTCTCACTAGTGTTCCTTGCTCACTTCTTTCCTCCCTCCTTTCAAGTGCGGCAGCTCTTCCATTGGGAAGTCACAAGAGCAGTTAAGTACATTCTGCCTTTCATGCCAATGATTTGATTAACTAATTGATTGGTTCTTTTCCAGTGCTCAGGTACCTATCTATGATAGCCCCGGGAGTGTGTCAGGATTAGCACCTATCTATAGAGACTCTCTTCTGTACTGTGTGGAAGCATCAGCTGTCAATAAAAAGCTGATGGCCAGTTTGAAGGCAGTTTGATGGCCATTGGGGCAGCATTAGAAGGAGAAAGATTGGCAAAGACAATGGAACTCTGGGAGATAGTCAGAGGCAGGAGATTTGCCTGGACTCACACACATGAAACTGAGGAGAGGTGACTAACCATATGGAAGAAATAGAATAGTTTAAAGGGGTCATATAAGTCATGTGTTAGTCAGAGAACAAGCCAAAGCTATGGGCTAGGCATTTATTATCAAATAAATAAGCCTCTGATTTGTTATTTGGGAACTGGAGCCTGGGGGGAGGGGGAAGCCTGTGGTTACATCATCTAATACTGAGCAGCTGCTGGCCTTGTACCTAGTGGGGCATCAAGTGCTCATTCAAATGTCATCTTCCCAGTGCCCCAAGCTTCTAGTCCTGTTTTCAGATGGAGAAGCTGAGATAGCAAGATTCCCTTGGCTACATCCTGTAGCTGGAGTCTACAAGATCCCTGCTCTATTCCCACCCCAACTGCTAGGGAGGCAGATTAGGGGAGCAAGCATTTGCATACAAGATCCCAACAACTGGATGGCTGCAGAGATGGCTCAGTGGTTAGGAGAGGGCACTGTGCATGCAGAGGACTCCAGTTCAGTTCCCAGAGCCCACAAGAGAGGCATCCAACTGTCTCTAACTCCAGCTTCAGGAGATCCAGTGCCCTCTTCCAGCTCTGCGCTCAAATGCACTCTCCCACACACACATACACACAATTTAACATAAAATCGACTTCTTAATGAAAAGTACTCCAGAAAGGGCATCCCAGAACTCAAGTCAGCAGAGTAAGGACCTCTAAAACAGAAAGGGAGGCCTCTGTTCAGGAATGATCCAGGGCTTGGGGGAGCCCTGATGAGTGGGTGTGGCTGGAAAGAGAGGTTTTCTGAGCAAAGAAATGACTGGAGAGTAGGCACTGAGCAGAAAGGGCCTGGTGTTGATAAAAACCCTTCAGAAATCTCAGATGTGGGAGGCTCTCAGGGCAGCTGGACAGAGTCTGTGGAACTGAGCAGCTTGCTTGGAGTCCTCATCCTGGAATGTAGAAAGGGTGAGAGCAACTGGCTCAGGCATCACCTCTGTCCTCCAGCTGTGGCTACTGGAAAGACCAGGAAGTTTCTCTTTAGGTCACTCAGGCCCACGAGTTCCCTTACAGCATCTGGCACTGTGGATGAGGTGGGAGTGACAGTCTTTCCACTGTGAGGGAGATGTGGAGGGATGGAGGGGACCCCTCGATTACTCCCTGTATGAACTGAATGGATCAATCCCCAGGGTCAGTAGCTCAGTATCCCAGATGCTGCCAGGGACCAGGGAACCACCAAGTACAACAGTGCTCCATGAAAATGATTTTAGTTTGCAAGAAAGGAAACTGACTCTCCAGAGTCCAACAGCCAATCAGTGAAATTCCCAGTACAGGGATGAGCACAGGAGGATTCTTCCCAGGTCTGAAGACTGTTCTTATTTCTAAGGACAGTACAACCTTAATAAGAGCCGGAGCCAAACTGTGAGCATCACTAGACACTAAGTATGCTGTCTCTACCATCTGGGGGAGATTTAACTGCCAATGTCTTCATCCTGGGAAGCACAGACGCTCTCAGAGCCACTAAGGAAATGATCTTAGATTTCAAAACATGGTCACAAGCATACGATCGTTAACAAACATTCATCTCGGTCACACCAATATTTTAAGGGTTTTCAAGGGGGGGTATTGTTTTGTTTTGTTTTTTAGGTTTTTTGGGTTTTTAAAACAGATTTTCTCTGTGCAGCTCTGACTGTCCTGGAACTCACTCTGTAGATGAAGCTGGCCTTGAACTCAGAGATCCTCCTGCTTTTGCCTCCTGAGTGCTGGGATTAAAGGCTTGCTGTCACCCAGCAAGGATTTGTAATTTGTCTGGTTTAGATTTGTAGTTGCTAAGTGGACAGTTTTTATTTATGATTTTGCTCAGTGTATTGGGAAAGACATGGCCCTCAAGGCCTTCAGCCTATTTCTAGTCTAGGTGCTGATATAAATGTGGAGTGCCAAGGGAAGAGGTACACTAGATTGTCCCTTCTGTCCCCTTTTCCTGGCTGTGGATGCAATCTGACCAACCGCCTCACACTCCGGCCACCGTGACCTCCCCACCGTGATGGACTATACCTTCAAACTTAGAAGTGAAGTAAACCCTTTCCTCAAAGGAGGAGGGGGATCAGGAGGAGTGAGGAGAAGATGCAGCAGGAGAGTTCAGGGATGAGAGCTTGAGAGCCTCTCATTCTTTATGCTGTGTAGCTCCAACGGACAAGTATTTTGGAAAACTTTGTTTGGGAGCCTAGGGTTTAGAATATTGACTTGGTGGGGTTTTTTGGAAATGTCAGCTAGTCATCTCATGAGGAGGCTTGGTAAAGGTTTAGCCACACTAATCAAAAAGCACGTGGTAAATGACAATGACAGTGAGATCATGACAAATTAATTTGCTCTGGTCTGATTTTTCTCTTCTTGCTCACTAGGTGGCAGAATGAAGTCACAATAGAAGACATTTGCTAGTCTCCTAAGTTTAAACTGGTCAAATTATGGTTTTACTTGTGTGTGTGTGTGTGGGGGGGGGTGTTACGGGGGTGTTTTTGGTTTTTGGTTGGTTGGTTTTCCTTTTTTGGTATTTTTTGTTTTGTTTTGTTTTGTTTTGTTTTTGGTTCCTTCTTTTATCTAGTGGGAGAGAAAAGTAAAAGGTCATACATACGAATATAGGGCCCTTTTCTAGTTTATGAATAAGACATACTGACGGGGCTAGCTGGAGCTGCCTTAAAGATCCTTCTCATTGTAATATAGTATCGGAGGCAGGAGGATGGTGATTACAACGCTAACCTGGGCTAACGCCAGTTTCAATTGCATAGACAGACCATGTCTAAAGAGAAGCCCCTCTCAGTCCTCGTCTGCAGCCTCAGCCAATGCCTTATGTTTGGAGGACATTGAGAACTGAACCTTCTCACTAACCCAGGTGAAACGTCCTTCCAACACAGTCCCATGCTTGCATCTCCAGCTCACTTGATCTTTCCAGGGTGACAGCATACTTTCACCTTCCTGTTGTTGGGAGAAACTTAGAATTCAGGGTATGGATCAGAGAATGAGCAGGTATCTAGTGTGTATGAATGAAGTCTTTATTAAATATCCCACAAGGAGGGGGGGGAAAGAGTAGGGGTAAAGAGAAAAAAGGGAGAGAGGAAGGAGGGAGAGAGGAGGGGGAGAAGGAAAGGGCTTACTCAGCTTACACTTCCAATTGCTGTTCATCACCAAAGGAAGTCAGGACTGGAACTCAAGCAGGTCAGGAAGCAGGAGCTGATGCAGAGGCCATGGAGGGATGTTGCTTACTGGCTTGCTTGCTTCTCCTGACTTGCTCAGCCTGCTTTCTTATAGAACCCAAGACTACCAGCCCACAGATGGCACCACCCACAAGAGGCCCTCTCCCCCCCCCCCATCACTAATTGAGAAAATGCCTTACAGCCGGATCTCATGGAGGCATTTCCTCAAGGGAGGCTCCTCTCTGTGATAACTCCAGCTGTGTCAAGTTGACACACAAACCAGCCAGTATATCATATCATAATCACAACACTAAATATATAAAACAAGAAAAGTATATTGGAAGCAGCAAGAGAAAACAGTAAGTCACACATAAAGGCAGGTCCAGGAGGCTAGAGAGAAGGCTCAGCGGTTAAGAGTACTTGTTACTTTTGCACAGGACCCTGGTTCAATCACCAGAACCCACAAGTAGCTCACAACCAACCATAACCCCAGTTCCAAGGGAGCCAACAGCCACGCCCATTGTATACATATGTGCATTCATAAACATAAGATAATAAAATCTTTAAAATGTTTCTAAGGCAGGTCCATCAGACTGAAGGCAAATTAGTTTGAACGTTAGATTAAACTCAAACTTTAAAGGCCAGAAGATCTTGGATGTGTTTCAAATTCTGGTTTTAACACTTTTAATGAAATGTAGAGGAAGCCAGGTGGTGGTGGCGCACACCTTTAATCCCAGCACTCGGGAGGCAGAGGCAGGAGGATTTCTGAGTTCGAGGCCAGCCTGGTCTACAGAGTGAGTTCCAGGACAGCCAGGGCTACATGGAGAAACCCTGTCTCGAAAAACCGAAAGAAAGAAAGAAAGAAAAAAGAAATGTAGAGGAAAATGAATGGAACTGGAAAATATTCCACTAAAGGCTCTGGCCAAGAAGGACAAATGCCTCATGCTTTCTCTTATATGTGGATCTTAGCTGCAATTTTTAGATTTGTGCGTTTACTCTGAGTGCCTGTAAAGGTCAGGTAACAGAAAGGACACATGAACTTGAGGAGGGGATAAACCTTAAAGGGAGGAGGAGGAAGTAAAACACACGTGATCGGAAGAGGGGAGGGGAGATACTGGGAGTTAAAGGTGTAGGCATGGACGGGCCAAGGGGTGAAGAGGGGTGAGGTGGTTAAGCAGAACTAAGAATATATGCAAAGTCTTCGTGGAAAGCACTATTTGTAAGCTAATATTAAAACAGAATTAAAAAGCTGGGCGGTGGCGGTGCACGCCTTTAATCCCAGTACTCGGGAGAAGGAGGCAGAACTCTGTGAGTTCGGAGGCCAGCATGGTCTACAGAACTAGTTCTAGGACAGCCAAGGCTACACAAAGAAACCCTGCCTCAAATATATATTAAAAATAAAGAGTTTAAAACAGGTTCCCCTCATGGGTAGACAATGCTTTCCTCAGAAGAAACGAACTATTAAATGGAAAATCTCAGCACTTGGCATAAGACATCCCTCTACAAGTTATTGACCAGGAAGTCCTCAGAGGTCCCCAAACATCATGAACTATTGCCATTGCTCTTGCTTGCCCACCATAGCCAGATGGCAAAACTTATTGCTGAAGACACAACACACTTGGTTGTAGGTCACAGAGAAATAAAACAGCAGCTGACATGGAAATTTCCTACCTGCTGACTGTCTTTCATGGTGCTGGAAATAGGTCCCTGGAGAGGAAAAATGATCAGTGAATTCACCCAGAAGTGGACAATGAATGAGACAGTGTTAACCTGCCAGACAAGATACATCTCCTTACGATTGTGGCATGACTGTCCAGGAGGTAAGGCCTGCTCAGAGTTGGAAATGAAGGCCAGGTATTGAAAACCTAGTCCAAAGCACATGGTTCAGGAGTTCATAGGCCCTCGAGGGGATCCTACTACTGTTCTGCAGTCGCTGTTGTTAAATGTATGTGTTTTCAAACTGCCTTCCAAATCATTATGTCCATAGATTAGCACTGCTTTCAGCCTGTCAGAGAAGCTGCGTCTTACGGTGAGCATCAATCAATGAAGATTTGGTCAAAGTATCAAGAATAAGTAACTGTTGAGTTTCCAGCCCTAAACGGAACAATATACCAACATCCCACAAAACCCAAAGTTCATGGAACCTTGCAGAGGAGATCAGAGGGCATACAGGAGGTGGAGACAAGTGCTGAGCAATGTTTTCTGTATATGACACAACCATTATGGTTACTCTCACAACAGCTTTGGTCACCCTGCACAAGACCCAAGACTGGAACAAGATCGAGCCCAGCAACATTCCAACCTTGATAGGAAGCTTGTGAACTTTCAATCCTCACTGAGGGGCTCTTTGCAATTGATGGGGACTCATCTTGCTTTAGTATGGTCCTAAAAGTTGGCATATGTTCATAGGTTCCCCATGTAAAGGTGGATGGTTCACACCCGTGTATATGTAAATACCACTGATTAGACTCAATGACTTATTTTAAAAAAAGGAAGGAAGAAAGGAAGAAAAGGAGAAGGTAGGAGGAATAAGTACTGTAAGTCTGGGTGTAAGAGAGGATTTAAGTGTAAGCATGTCCAAAATTGTCAACGAATCAATTAAAAAGTTTCAAAAATGAAAGCTCCATATAGAAACCTATTACTTTGTAAGCCACTTGAAAAATAAAAATTTAAATTAAAAAAATAAAATTAATATTAAAAATATTAAAATAACAGAAATAAAGATAGAAATTAAAATTAAAAAATAAAATACTAGAATAACAGAAATACAGGTGAGCAATAAAACGAAATAGCAGTTATTATGCTCTCAGGCAATGTCTCCTACATTGGTTGGGGAGGGCCTACTTTCTGTTTACTTTAGCTCTGCCAGTCAGGATATTGCTGCCAACTCCATCACACACTTTCTGTGGTCACAGTCATCACCAATTGTGCTTAATGGCAGCTCTGTGGTCTTCAAAGGTTCCTGGGATCATCTGATCATCCGTGGGATTGGTACACGGAACAGCTGCTACAATCTGGATAAGCTGATTGATTTCTCCCTGCTTTTCAGCCTTGCCTTGAATCCCACCTAGGTTGTTGATCCCACACACTTGCCCATTCTCAAGGCCTTTCTCCTTAACCACTCACTACCCTCTCCTCACAGGTGGTCATGTCATAAATGAAGGCACTGTCCTAAACTACAGTGCCCACCATCTTCCTTAACTTCGTGCTTAATGTCTTGTATCCCAAACAGATCTCTGGTGCCCAAAGCCCAGCAGAATATTTCTGAATACAATGCTTTCTTCTCCTGGGATGGATGGATAGATAGATAGATAGATAGATAGATAGACAGACAGACAGACAGGCAGGCAGAGATAGCTAGATCAATTGATCTGTAAAGGGGGCTGCGGCATCTTTTTGGCTCTAATATTTTATATGTGTATATTTTCCTCCATAGCTAACCATCAGAAGCTAATCATGCTTCTCATTGTCATCAGAACCTTAGAGCAGTGGTTCTCAACCTGTGGGTTGCGATATTTTTGTGAGTCAAAAGACTTTTTCTCAGGAGTCATATATCCTGCATATCAGGTATGTACAATTCCTGAGAGTAACAAAGCTACTGTTGTGAAATAGCAACAAGATGATTTTATGGTTGGGGTCACCCGAACATGAGGCAGAAGGGTCAAAGCATTAGGAAGGTTGAGAACCACTGGCCTAGAGCACAATGCCAGCTTCACACGGGCTTCTTATACTCATGGTTTTTGTATTTGTTCATAAGCAGTGGGTTTTTCCCAGTAACATGGTGTCGGAACACTAAGAATGAAGTTGTGAGAATTGTGTGCTTGCTGGTGAGAACACTCCAAGAAAAGACAAGTTTTCTGTCCTCAATTTCTTCAAAACATGGAATTGTTCTCAGAATGTTTCCATGGCCCTCCCAGATCTATTGGAGTGAGTTATTTCAGATTATTCATTACAACTGGCTATAGTTTATGCCTCTATTGAAAACACATGTTTCTGCCATGTGTGGCTTATCCTTATGATTGTACACTTTCCTCCTGTGATTATTCTTAACCCTCAGGGTTATAAACCCTCTGGTGCTCGGAACAAAGTTAGCTATTGCGTGAGACTAGTCCACTTCATTTTTAAACTCCATTCTCCCAGGTCCCACCACCTTTACAGTGGTAAACAACATGGAACACTCTTTTCAGTTTGGATATTCCTGTATAGTTTGCATTCTCATCCCCATTCACAATAACTGAACTATTTCCTGGGAGAAATTCAGCCAGAATAGCAAATAGTGTAGTGAAAAGCAATGCAATCTGTCTTGTGCTGGGTAATTTGTAATGAATGTATGCTTACTTAGGGCTTGTTTTCTGGTCCTGGAACTCGTTCTGCAGACCAGCATGGCCTTGAACTCAGATCACCTGTCTCTACCTCAGCCTCCCAAGTGCTGAAATTAAAGGCATGTGCCACCACCGCCCAACTATGCTTAGTTCCTTTTTAAAAAAAGACTTATTTTTTATGTATATGGGTACACCGTAGCTCATCTTCAGACTGTAGCCATCTTCAGACACACCAGAAGAGGGCATCAGAATCCATTACAGATGGTTGTGAACTACCATGTGGTTTCTGGGAATTGAACTCAAGACCTCTGGAAGGTCAGTGCTCTTAACTGACGAGCCATCTCTTTAGCCCCGATGCTGGAATCCCAGTTCTTAAACCTGACAAGTTTAAGCTTAAGGTGCCTCCATCTGGTGAGGATCTCTTGCAGAGCCATCTCAAGGGGGAACACAAACTGAAAAGAATAAAGTCTTTTATTACAGCATTTACCCTGGAATTACTGAGGACAA
Organism: Rhynchomys soricoides; assembly: GCA_019843965.1. NCBI lineage: Eukaryota > Metazoa > Chordata > Mammalia > Rodentia > Muridae > Rhynchomys > Rhynchomys soricoides. Next base: position 182,981 of record JADRCH010000443.1, read on the forward strand.
CGCTGGAGACTGATTACATTGAGGTTTTTCACCTGAGTTTTGGAGGAAGCAAAAACATAAAGTCCACTAATCAAAAACCTTATATGACAAATATATAGTCCCAGACACCAGAGATTCTGACCTTGTAGGTCTGTTTAAAATGCCAAACCCCGTACAGGCTTCTGATGAAACCCAGCCTTTAAGAGTTTTGGTTCTAGAAAATGAGCGCAATTAGACAAACTCCCCTTCTGGTGGAAACAATGACATTTCTTCTACTGCACGGCAAAGGTTAGTTGATCCTCCTGAGGGATGGTACCCCCAGGAAGGGTGATTATCTTTCATTCCTGTGGGTGGCAAGTTCAACTCTCAGCAATGCAGTTATGAGAGCAGTCGTTGCTGTTGGGACTCGTGCGGCGACCATCTCTGCTAACATAGCTACTCTATGACCTTATTGTGCTAACATGAGGACATCTAAGGGCAGAGGCTGGCTAAGAACTCAAAGGCTCATTTGGATTAGTAAATCCTCCACAGGACAAGCTGTCTGCTGACAGTTCGTATATACTACAAAGATAATAAAATCCTTTCTCGTTTGGTCCACCCAAACTTTTTTTTTTTTTTTCCAGGATGTTGGAAAGCAAACTCCAGTCCTCTGGGAAAGCAGCAAGTATAAGCTGATTTTACTGACTGTAAAAAGATACCTGCTCCGGGGGTGGGGGGTGGGGAGTGGGTGTGTGAGTATTCGCCGACTGAGTGCAAGTACCTGCACCACACGTATTCAGAGCCTGAAGCCCTGAAGGGAGCGTTGGACCCCCTGAACTGGAGTTACTAGTTGTGAGCCACTAGATGGCTATCAAAACCCAAGTATCAAACCGAGGTCTTCCACAAAAGCAGCCAATGCTCTTAACCGCAGCCTCTAGCCTCGCATGCCTGCATTTCTAAAAGCAGTTGGCCCGGTGCCCTTGCATATCGGGGGCGGGACAGTAGTCTGCAGGGTGTCCCCTTCCGGCGAAGGGTCAAATGAGCACATCCTGGCCCCGACCTTCCGGCTAGCCGCTCGCTTAATTAAAGCCTCTCCCAGCGTGTACCCGCCCTAGCCCCGGTCCTTCGAGCCTTTCTCCTTAGGCCGGGCCCGTGGTCGCGTCGTCCCCACGGTACTCTGCAGTAACTGCTGGGCTGAGGTCTGGCCGCGGAGCACCCCAGCAGCAGCCAGGAGCCTCACCTACACACGCCAAGCCAAAGAGGCGCGCGTCACCTTGACCCGCGCGCAGGAAGTGACGTTTTGCGTGGCGCGCTCCCGCCATGCCTTTCGCCTCTGTCCTGTGGCGGGAACCGCGGTACCTGGGGGGGACGGCGACGACTGTAAGTGACGGGTCTGGGTGTTCCCAGCCTTTACGAGCTGGCGAGGACCGGGTTCTGTCTTCCACCTTGGCGCGAGGCACAAGATGGGGGTCCTTTCAAGGGGAACTGCCCTATAATGGTTTCTTTTTTTTCTTACACCCAGGAGAAGAAACCATGCAGGCATTTCTGAAAGGCACATCTGTCAGTACCAAACCACAATTGACCAAGGACAGGGGGACACCTGCCACTGCAGGAAGCAGTGGAGAAACCAAGAAAGTCAAACCAGTTCCTTGGGTGGAAAAATAGTAAGAGCTGCTTGTATTTTTGTTGAAATAACTAATAAGTTTTCTCTCTAATAAGTTCTAGTCTTTTTTTTTTTTTTTTTTTTTAATGCAAGGGGGAATTTGCTGTACTTAGATCATATCTTTGGGGGGCGGTATCACCCAATGACAAGTCCTAGGACCTTGGAGTGATAGATACAGTAGTTGAACTTAATTCTCTTACTTTATAGATGACCTAAGAGTTGTATACAGTGTACAGTTTTAGAGCCCTACAGAAACAAAGGAAGCAATGTTTCTGTGAGCTGGCTATAAACAGTTATACTGAAACCTAAATTTTATCCTTTTATAATTATTATATGGTGAAATTTCTTGGGATTTTTTGCTGTTTTAGTAGTGAAATACCACTAAATTGTCATTTGCTAGATAATACTAGAAGTATCCATAACCGTTAGCTAGAGGTAGCCTTTGTGATCACCAAGGATTTTCAGGTTATTTACAAGCCAAACAAGGCCGCTGTGCGTTATTTTGTTGTTTCGGTCTTATTGAGAAGTTCAAATACACTCATTCCATTGATCAGATTCAGATCATTGGGCCTTGAAAGCTCACACTTACCTGTTAGGCCATCTCCCTAACCCTAATCAAGGGTTTTGGTTTACTTTTTATTAGTAAACTGGCCATTCTACTTGCTAGGCAAGCACTCTACCACTGTTCTATACTCCAGCCCATAAATCTATGTTTTTTATATTTTTAAAATTTATTGTTGAGGAAGGAGGATGCATGCCATAACAAGCATGCTTTGACTCACAGGTGGAGGTCAGGGCAGCTTACCGGAGTAAGTTCTCAGCTACCCTGTGTATTCCATGTGTCAAACTTGGGTCATCAGGCTTGGCTTGCCTACTGAGCCATCTCACCCCCCAAAACTAGATGTTTTTTTTTTTTTTAATTAATAAGGACGTGGGGAAGGGAGGATCTAGGTTATCAGCTTCTCCAGTCAGACAGCTCAGACTAGAAGCTCTCACATTCACTCAGACTTATATACTGCTTCTTTTTTGGAGATGCTTTACAGCACCATATGTCTGTCATACATCCTTGGACGTTTTCATCATCCTTCCAGACCTTTATAGCCCAGTATCAACATGATTAATTATGAAACTGTGGATCAAAGAATGTGGGGCCAGTGAAAAGGCTCAGTGGGTAAAAACACTTGCTGAGGAAACCTGACAACATGAGTTTGATCCCTGAACACAGCAGTGGAAGGAGAGAAGTGACTTCTGAAATTTCTTCCCTTTTCATCATCTGTATGTGTGTCACACATACACACACACACACAAACAAACAAAAACAAAAAAATTAAATTGTTTTTTAATTCATGTGTTTTGAATGTTTGTCCTGCATATATAATCTGTGGACCATGTGTGTACCTAGTGCTCATAGAGGCGAGAAAAGGGTACCAGATACCATAGGACTAGAGTTATAGATGGTTGTAAGCTTCCATGTGGGCTCTGGGAATTGAGCCCAGTTCCTCTGGAAGAGCAGCAGGTGCTTTTATCCACGGAGCCATGTCTGTAGCCTCCATGAAACTTTCTCAAAATAAAAGGATGTTTGATTAATTTACGAAGTAGAAATCTCAGTCATAAATTTTGGAAAGATAGCTTTGTCATAGTTTCTCTTAAAATTACTAAATAATGGCTTGTGGCTTATACCTGTAGTCACAGCACTGGAGAGGGAGAGGCAAGCAGATGTCTGTGGTCCAGACAGGGAGTTCCAAGCTAGCCAGAGGTACATAGTGAGACAATGTCTCAAAAAATAAAAATTACTAATAAGTGACTTAAGATCAAAATTATTAGCTGGTCATGGTGGCAAATATCTTTAATCCCAGCTCTCAGCAGATTTCTGAGTTTAAGGCTAGCCTGGTCTACTGAGCAAGTTCCAGAATAACCAGGAGTACACACAAATCCTGTCTCGAAGAGGGAGGAAGTGGTACTGACTATTTAATGTATTACCTGAGAAAGAGTGTGTTATTTACTTTAAACCAAAGTAATTGCCAGTTGTTAGGTTATTAAGTAGTCCTTTACAACTTGGCTTCGTGAGCTTCTCAAGAGATATTTTATAGGCAAGTGTTCACCTTTGTTGTTGTTGTTTGTTATTTCTTTTCTCATTTTGTTTTGAGACAGTGTCTGACTGTGTAGCCCTCACTGTCCATTAAGTAGTTCAGGCTGGCCTTAAATTCAGAGAACTACTTACCCCTGTCTCCCCCTTGCTGGGATTAAAGAGGTAAGCCTCCACATGCAGTTCACTTTAATTCTGAGTTTGTTCTTTATGATACATGAAATTAAATTCCTCTGCTTAATATTTTATCATGCAGTACAAGTAGAAGGCCAAAATAATTTCATTCCAGCAGTATGTATTTGTCCAAGGTAGATACAAATGGAGTTTCTGCCTCCTTCAACTTCATAAAGTGACTTGTGAGCACTGTCATTGGTCTTAGCAGCAGGAACACTTGAGAGTTTTCTGTGGCTACCACAGTGTGCTCCATTACCCTTTCCCTCTCTCCCTCCCTCCCTCCATCCTCCAGCCGTCCAAAGTGTGTGGATGAAGTCGCTTTCCAGGAAGAAGTGGTGGCAGTGCTGAAAAAGTCTTTGGAAGGAGCTGATGTAAGTAGGCGGTGTTTGACGCACTGGAAAGTACGTTAGCCTTTCCACATGAAGCACATGAAGTAAGTCCAAGTA
>JADRCH010000443.1:187317-225436 GCA_019843965.1 Rhynchomys soricoides
TTTCCACATGAAGCACATGAAGTAAGTCCAAGTATGTTAGCCTTTCCCACATGAAGCACATGAAGTAAGTCCTTGGTATGATCTTTAAAACTATAAGTAGTTTGCCAAATCACCCTCTGTGGCATTATTATGTAGTATTGAAGTAAAGGTCACTGACTAAGGTAGATTAGGACCCTTTCTCCGTGAGCCTTTATTTTAGAGAGGAAAGAGGCTAAACAAGTAAACCAAGTAGATACAAGCATGTTACAGTTACAGATATGTGTTATCAAAACAAGTTGCATTTTAATATATATATATATAGTTGGCTGTGTGTGGTGTCATGTGGCTTTAATTCTACCATCTGGGAGCAGAGGCCAACCTGGTCTACATAGTAAATCCCAGGCCAGCCACAGTGAAACCCTGTCTGAAACATGTATATGTGTGGGTGCATGCTCTTTTTAACCTAACTTTATTTTTAAAATGAAGCATTTAATTCTTAGAGCACTACACTTCCTGCCGTTCATAGGATAAGTATCCTTGGTAAGTTGTGTTTTAAAGTATAGAGACAACATAAACCCATTTGAAGGATTAGCAGTTTGGTTTTCTTTAGTACTTTGAGAATGGGTTTTATGTAACCTATGTAGCTTTGACTTCCCAGCATAGCTGAGGATAGCCTCATATTTCAGATCCTCCTGTCTCTACCTCCCAAATGGTATGATTGGCAGGCGAGTGCCAGGACAGCTGGCTGAGTCCACAGGTAAAGAAGTGTCCCTGGGCCATGGAGGCTTAGTAAAAAAAGGGAACTGAAGTGAGCGTGGGCAGCAGTTCTTACCTTACATCTTGTCTCCTAGCCCTGGCTGCCTTTGGAGATTTTTGGTGTGGGCTACCATTATTTATTCCTGAAGTTACCATCCAGGTTGAGGAATATTGCTTTTCCATAATGATTTTAGATTGTGTGTTTTCAGGTTTTGGAATATTTGCTAGCTTAGGCAGTTTTGCATCTTTTTGACAACATGTCTGATACGTACAACTTAAATGGGAAATTTTGTTTTGAAATTTTACACTTCAGAAGGTCCTTACCCATTTGTACCACAGGCTCATTAGCCGTAATATACAGACAGGTGTTTGGGAAACATTTAAAATCCAAGCCATAGCGTTTACATAGATCAAAATTAAGTATATTTGAGATGAGAGCCCTGCCCCCCAACCCCCAAATCAAGACAGAATTCATTTGTGTTGCAGACCTTATACCCATGCCCTGAATTTTATACAGTGGCATATGAATTGAGGATTCTGTACCATCAAAAACAAAGATGTACCCACCCATGCAGGCAGTTGTGTGTTAGTATCACATCCTTGTTGGCATCTTTTTTCCCCCCACTCCTTTTTTCTTTGTTTCTTTCTTTCTTTGACTTTTTGTGTCAGCTCCCTGGTGCTGTAGAAGAAAGAAAAGGTCTCGTTTGGTATTTTTCACCTCATTTCTGACTGAATCTATAAAGTGATTTTTTTCCCTAAAGAATTAAAGCCCTTTCAAATATTTTAAAGTTGAACTACAGTGGTCTTGTTGTCATTGTTTGTTTTCTGAGATCAGTTTATACAGTATAAAAATGAGTAATCTGAGGAGACAGTAGCTGTTCAGATTGTATCCACAGTCAGAAAAGGGAGGGGGGGCACTCTAGTGTACCTCTTGACACTCCTCACATTTATATTAGCACCTAGACTAGAAATAGCCTGGAGCCTTTGAGGGTTCCCTGAGACACTGAGGAAAATCATAAATAAAACTATTACACTTTAAAAATTACAAACCCTCCACATGGTGATGGCACATGCCTTTAATCCCAGGAGGCAGAGGCAGGCGGATCTCTGTGAATTTGAGACTAGCCTGGTCTACAGAGCAAGTTCCAGGACATCCACGGCTATACAGAGAAACCCTGTCTCTTGAAAGAAAATGAAAGAAAAGGTAATGAGGCTAAAAACATGATACATATACACATATAAAAACCCATTATTTAGTGTATAACTAATAAATGTGAATTAGAAACATTTTCAAAGAAGAATTTTACTCTTGCCTTAAAAAGGTGAAATGTATTATAGTTACCTGAGTTAATCACTACAAATACTGAGTCATGTACAGATCAAAATAATTATCTGAAAAACTATGGAACCTGGTATAGTATGCTATTTACCTTGTACATTGCTGAGACAAAATACAACTTAGGATTTATGCTGGCTCACAATACAGGATAGAGAAGGCATGGCAGCAGGAACTTGAGGAAGCTGGTCACATTGCATTTATGCTCAAGAAGCAGATGGCTCGGTTAAGAGCACTGGCTGCTCTTCCAGAGTACCTGGGTTCAGTTCCCAGCACCCACATGGCAGCTCACACCTACTGGTAACTCTAGTTACAGGGCTTCTGACACCCTCACACAGACATACATGCAGGCAAAACACCAATGAACATAAAAATGAATTTAAAAAAGAAAAAGAAGAGGCAGAGAGCTGAATGCCAGTGTTCAACCGCCTGGCTCCCTAGTGCTCTGAGGCTTATATACATGTATTTAAAACAATTTCAGAAAGTCTCAGTCTTTAACAGCGGTAAAACTGTTTAAAAGTATACGGGCAGAGATTCTTCTGAGACTTGGTCTCTACATTGTGAGTCTCTTAAAATCAAAGCTAAGTTACATAATAATATGCAGTTGCACAGAGTAAACATCCCTAACATCCAAAGGGAAGAAAGGTCTTAGCAAGGAAAGCGTAGACAAATATCTTAAACCCAATAGGGTTGATATCCAGGCTTACACTTGAAGCTCTAGAACAAAGGACTTAGGTAGCCCCATTCCTCCAGCTCTGCTACCTGCAGCACATAGAGTCTTTGGGGGATTAGCATCTCCCAAATCCCAAGTTTCCTTTGCAGCTTCTCAGATTGCTTCATGCAGTGACCTCAGCTGCATTCTGAACCTTGGCATAAGCACTGTGACTTTATTCTTGCATTTTTAAAAAGCTTTATTTATTCATGTATATAAGTCTTCATGCACACCAATAGAGGGAATTAGATCCCATTACAGATGGTTGTGAGTCGCCATTAATTGCTGGGAATTGAACTCAGGACCTCTGGAACACTCAAGTCAAGTGTTCTTAACCTTTGAGCCATCTCTCCAGCCTCCCTATTCTTGCATCTTTTGTGTCTGTAAATGCCCCGACCTGCGGGGATTCAGCGGGAACCTGGGGAAGGGGCGAAAGAATGGGGGACAGGAGACTCGAAGAACGAGAGCAAGTCTATATTCTGATCAAGCTCGCAAGGTTTATTTCAGGACAGCAGCTTAAAAAGACAGGCTGGCAGGAAGGTTACACATGGCCCAAGGCCAGCCCACTACTGTAACCGGTTTTCAGGAAATACCAGACGTTCTTTCAATTCCTGGGACCTGAGTCCGCAAACGCCCTGTCCTTTCTAATCTTGCACCTTAACTGACTAAGCTTCTCAGAACATCGCGTAATGTCATGGGTTTGGCTCCCAACCTGTAAAACAAGTACCATTTAGATGATGCTACGTTCTGTTTCCAGTTCAACATGTAGCCTCACTTGCCTGAACCACAGTTGCATGGACCTCTGTGTGTCTTCTGGGCTGACCCTGAGGAAACACTTTTCAAGGACACATCCACAGTTTGAACCTAGAACCTGTCAAGTTAAACTATATGTTGTTAAAGTAGTCATCTGTCTTCCTCTTCCTTCCTCCCCCCCCCTCCTTCCTTTCTTTCTTTCTTTCTTTCTTTTAACAGAGTTTCTCTGTGTAGCCCTGGCTGTCCTGAGTCAAACTCAAGAGATCTGTCTGTCTCTGCCTTCCAAGTGCTGAATTAAAGGCATGTGCCATTACTCCCAGCTGTAAACAATGTTTTTCACCTTTTTAAGTGATCTAGTGAGATAAGCATGTCTTTTGTAATTAAACTCAACACTAACTGCTAATTAAAACAAGTACAGAAAAAATAGTGAATAAAAGCAGAGCTACTTTAGAATGGATGTTAGATAAGACTCCAACTTACAATGTGTAGTCTTGAAATGACATGAAGAATGGAGTCAGAGTCCATATTGAGAAGTATAGACATTCAAAGGGGAAAGTTCTTTTTTATCAGAAGGCATTGTAAGTGCTTGAGGTTTGTTACTGTTTTCCAAGTAGAATATGAATCCAGAGAAAGCCTTGAAGTAGCACCCAGAGTGGCGCCTGGGTGAATAAAGCATGAATAAACAAGAAGGGCAAAAGTCAAACTGTCGGCTACTTTCTTACCTTTAGAATTCGCCTGCATGAATTGGAACTTAATGAGCTATCAGGGAGTAGTGGCCTAAAACTCTTAAGTGGACATAGGAGGCTCAGGAGTTCAAGGTCATCAAAGTCACAATTACATAGCAAGTTCAAGGGCATGTTTAGAACTTTAAATATTGATACCATTTATATTATTAAATCAGTGGTGGCGCACGCCTTTAATCCCAGCACTTGGGAGGCAGAGGCAGGCAGATTTCTGAGTTCAAGGCCAGCCTGGTCTACAGAGTGAGTTCCAGGACAGCCAGGGCTGTACAGAGAAATCCTGTCTCGGGAAAAAAAAAAAAACCAAACTTTAGACATTTGTATTCTCTATTAGAAAAGTTACCATATCTTTTGACAGATGGTTGGGTATTCTCAGTTTCATCTATTTGTGACAGTAATTTAATTTCTGCAGCTTCCTAATCTCTTGTTCTATGGTCCACCTGGAACTGGCAAAACATCCACCATTTTGGCAGCAGCTAGAGAGCTCTTTGGGTAAGTTGACATGGTATCTTAGTCACTATTCTGTTTCTGGGAAGAGACATTGACAAAGGCAACAATTATAAAAGAAAGTATTTAACTGGGGCTGGCTTACAGTTTCAGAGGGTTATCATGGTGGGGAGCATGGCAGCATGCAGACAAGCATGATGCTGTATAACAGCTGAGAGCTACATCTTGACCCATAGGCAGAGACAGAGCACAAGAGTGCACCTAGGCCTGACATGGGCTTTTGAAACCTCAAAGCCCATCCCAGTGACACATTTCCTCCAAGAACGCCACACCTCCTAATTCTTTTCCAATAATGCCATTCTTTGGTGACTAATATTCAAATAAATGAGCCTGTGGGGAGTCATTTTTATTCAGACCACCCCAGTTGGTCAGCTTCATTTTTAAAGACTATACACTAGAAGCTAAAGAGATGGCTTAGGGCTTAAGAGAGCTTTCTTATCTTCCAGAGGACCAGAGTGTGGGTCCCGCACCTACGTCCAGTGACTCAAATGCCTGTAACTCCAGCCCAGGGCATCACACACCATTTTGCCTCTGAGGATACCTAAATACACATAGCATACACTCACATAGAAATACACATAAATAAAAATAACTCTTTAGAAGAACGAAAACGTTTAAGGCATGATGTTAGAATCAATGGTTTTAAGACTATTTCCCAGAGGTTGAAGAGATGATGTAGGGGTTAAGAGGGCTTTCTGACCTTCCAGAGGACCCAAGGTCAGTTCCCAGCACCCATGCTGAGTAACCATGTATAACTCCAGTTAATCCCCTCTTCCCCCTTCCCTCCATGGATACCTGCACTCAGGTGTATATAAACACTCAACAAAGCACACAATATTTTGGTGCTGTTTCCAGCTACCTCCTTTCTCTCTGTGGGGTGCTTGTTGGCTTTTTTGCTGGTTTTGTTTGTTCCCATGGTTCTGTCTTGGACATAAAGCTTTAATCCCAGCAGAGGAAAGAGGCTTTTAGTTCAAGGCTAGCCAGGTCTATAGAGGGAGTTCTAGGATAGCCAAGGCTACACAGAGAAACCTTACCTTGAACCCCCCTTCCACCCCCCCCAAAAAAAGAATTAGCTCTCCATGGTCCCATTGTAGTCTTCCCTAAGTGAATCAGTTCCTACCCCTTTTGAGCATTCTGAACCTTGTTCCTCTGCTGAGAGCACTATAACAGAATGCTTGTGATGTCCTTACTTTAGTTATGGGGCCCATTAGACCAGTCATACCCTCTGAATGATTACCATGTACCTCCTCAGCCCTGCCACATTCCTTTTCCTCAGGCTCCCTGAGTGTGAGCACAATGAGTAATAATTGAGTGTAATTTTAGGTACATTAGAAAACCTCTGCGATCTTGCTTAGATCTCTCTTCCCAGGCTTACTGCCTTGACTACTGTAAATGTTTTAGATTTGAATTGTACAATTCCCAAATGTACTTTCTTTTAAGAATTTGTAACAACTTGAAAGGGGAAAAGCTGTTCTGAGCCTGATACTTTTGTGTAAGAGAGCAATCTTTGCTTCTCAGAGCTTTTATTGTATGACTCATAGATTCAAGCTGAACCAACCTTAGTGGTGTGATTTTAACAAAATTCAGCGGCATATTTATTTTGGAATGGGTCACTAATCTACTTTATATATCTTACTATTCTTTAAAAATTATGTTCATGACCAGTCATTGTGCGTACTTGTAACATTCAGGAGGCTAAGGCAGGCAGGATCATGAGTCTAAGGCCAACTTGGGCCACATCTCAACAGTTTCCAAAGTAATGTTAGTAATATTCCTTTTGTTTGTTTGTTTGTTTTGTTTTGTTTTAGCCAGGGTTTGTGTAGCCCTGGCTGCCCTGGAACTCACTCTGTAGAAGGTTGGCCTCAAACTCACAAAGATTAGCTTGCCTCTGTCCCCCATGTGCTGTGACTAATGACATTGCACCACCACATGCCCAGCAGTGATGTTCTTAAAGAATTTACTTTAATTGTAAATGCCATATTTAGTTGTACATGTGACTTAAAATAAAGAATAAACTAAACCATCGACTTAGAGAGATAGCTCGGCTATCAAAGGACCAGAGTTCAGATCCTAGATCCCAGTACCCATATCAGGTAGCTCCTGTCAGCTCTAGGGGATCTAAAACAACCTCTGGCATCCTTGAGGGCGCACGCCATGAACACACAAATGCACACAGGCACACCTATGAACCAGGCATGGTGGAACACTCCTATAATCCCATCAAATAATTTTATATTTGAGGCCAATTTGGACTTCATAGCAAAACCATTTCCAAATGAAAAAGTGCATGCGCTAGAGAGAATTTTGCAACAATGGTTTTCTTGAGCATAATTATTATTTCTCCGCTCTCTATTATGCCATATCACTTAATGTATTCGTTTAAAAATTGTTTATATGCCAAGTGTGATTGATGTTACACACCTGTAAATCCTGCACTAAAAAATGGAAACAAGAGAATTACAAGTTTGAGCCACCGCGGACTACATAGAGGTTTTAATCTAGCTTGGCTATGAAAATCCATCTTTTTAAAAAGTTCATGTTTAGGAGCAGGGTCTAGCTCAGCGGTAGGTAGAGCATTCACCTAGTATGTAAGGCCCTGACTAGGGTCCCTTGCCATGTACACCCTACCTATTCATGTTTGAATCTAGCAGTTTTCCTTATAGCAAGCTATTCTATGGGAAGATGTCAAAGTATGTTAAATTATAACATTTAAAACTTGGTGTCTAACAACTGAAGAATAAGTAAATTATCGAAGGACTATATATTGTTACTGTTGTTTTTAAAAGTTTATTACACAAAACTGAAAGATAATTTAAATATTTTTTAGATATAGTATTGTTTGTTTTTTTAGACAGGGTCTCACTGTATATAGACTAGACTGGCCTTGAAGTCACAGAGGTCCCAGATCTGTTAGTCTTTGCCTCCCAGGTGTTGGGATTAAAAGTGTTGGCCACCATGTCTGGCCTCTAGGTTTTTCTGGAAAGAGAGAACATGTGTGTGCCTGTGCCTTCTGTCTTGCTCACCAGGTGGGTTCTAAGTTCCTACCTAGCATCAGCACCTGGGTTACTTAGTGTTATGCTCATGACACTTTTCATTTTGAAATAGGCCCGAACTCTTTCGGTTAAGAGTCCTTGAGTTGAACGCATCTGATGAGCGTGGAATCCAAGTAGTCCGAGAGAAAGTGAAAAATTTTGCTCAGTTAACTGTGTCAGGAAGTCGCTCAGAGTAAGTAACTTGCCTTTCCTTCTCCATAACATAGTTCATTGTATTTGCTTTAAATATATGCTGTGGTTTTAATTTGGCCTTCAATCAAGTATTGGAAATTTAATCCCCAAATTCCACGTGTGAATGGTATTCAGAGGTCAGGCATTTTGGTGGGATAACTTGGTTAGAAGTTAGGAAGGAAAGCCCTTCTGGTGTCTTTCTCAGAAGATGACAGACCCTGCTTACCACAACTGGGCATATAGTCTCTTTCATAACGGTTTAACTAGAAAATCCTCAACAGATAAGATTTCACCATCTTGGGCTTCCTAATATCTAGAACTGAGAAATCAATTACATTTCTTTAAATTACCAGTCTCAGATTCCATGTTTAACACAAACCAGAGTAAGACAAATTCTGAGTTGGCAGTGGGAAGCCCCTACACTAGAGTGAGTAGGGAGGGTGGGAGGTGGAAGGGCAGCAGTCTGCCATCACTGCACTTCGTGTGCCAGGCCCTGCAAGGCCCTAATGCTACTGCAGTCTGGGTCGTCCTCAGCATGTGCCCTTGCTATGAGAGCAAAATCCTTCCCCTACACTGTGTTGATTCTGCAGAGGGTTCTGCTGCTCCCTGGGATGGTAGTTAGTGGCATGGCTCCTCCCTCCCTTTGTTGTTACATTGAAGGCATTGGTGTCAGCCAGAGCCCCACGCAGTGACGTCGTACATCAGTAACAGCCTAGCAGCATGAAGGCTGAGAAGCATTGAAATGCCTCTAGTAGTTTGCTGAATATCATAAAATGATCCTGGACTGACTAAATGAACAGTAGAAGCCAAAAACAAAATTCAGCTTTGTTAAACATGATATAGGGAATAAAAATGAAGCACAATCCATGTTCAGAAAATAAGAACCCACAAAATAAAATGAATGTTTACAAATAATAAATGAAATGAAATAAATGTTTACAAATCATGTATCTGGAAAAGGACTTCTATCCAGAAGATGTCAAGAATTAAAACTTAAAGTACAACTACAAAAAGGGCAAAGGTCACAGATGTTTCTCAAACACTACCATCACTGAAACAAACAGAAAATAACGAACACTTGTTAAGGAAAAACACTGCAAATGTCACATTGATGACTGGAATATAAAACAGAACAGAGTTTTGGAAAAGTTTGTCAGTTCCTCTAAAGATTAGGCAGAATTGGGCTTAAGTAAGATAGCCAACAGTGCAGGAGCCAGTCTCACAGACCTGCAGCCTGAGTCCATCCTATAAGGTGGGAAGAAAAGGTTGTCGTTTGACCTCACATGAATGCTATGCACACATTTCCATTCCTAGTCTGAAACTTTGGTTGCCTAAAATATCTATACACTATTCATAATTGTTCCTAGTAGTCAATACACCAAAATAATATCAAACTGGTTAGTGGGTGAGTAAAATATGAAATACCTATCTGCTTAGCAGTAAAAAAATACACTAAAAAGCCAGCTATAGACCATGAACTTCCAGAACAGGCAAAGCTTAGGAGACAGGAAGTAGACTAGTGATTGGAGCTGGGAGTCTTGAAGGGACTCCTGATAAACTGCTGCTTTTTTGAGGTAAAAAGAGTCTACAAGTAGAACTTGGTAGTGGCTTTACAGTTCCTGAACACTGTAGGTTCCTCTTCACCCCATCTTCTGTACTTTCAGTTACCTATGGCTAACTGGTCTGAGGATTTTAGAGGCATGTGTTTTAGATTGCACACCAGTCTTTGAGTAGCTTGGAGAAACAATGTCATTCCGACCTGTCTAGGACATAAATCACTTGTCTGGTTGTCTGCAGAACTGTTGCAATATTAAAGGTGCTACAGTTACTGCCTTTTCTCTTCCTAACCTTAAAGTACAAGAATAGTAATGTTAGACTTGTTAAATCTCAGTGTAATTTCTCACTGTATCATTTTATAAATTAAACCATATAGATTTAGATTTGATTCAGAGGGGAAGTTCTTGCCATGCAAGCCTGACAACCTGAGATTGTTATCCAGAACCCATGTAATTAATGGTGGGAAGAGAGAGCCAACTCCAGATGCACCCACCTATACACATCCCATAAGTAGAGTTCTAAAGTAAAGTGTAGTTATGTATGATCAAGAGTTATGGTTTACCATGTACCGAAAGATAAAGTATGTATTGTATCTCAGCAAAGATACTTATCGGGGTTCAACTCCTTTGTTTCTGATTTAGTGGGAAGCCATGTCCTCCTTTTAAGATTGTAATTCTGGATGAAGCAGATTCTATGACTTCAGCTGCTCAGGCAGCTTTAAGACGTACCATGGAAAAAGAGTCTAAAACAACTAGATTCTGCCTCATCTGTAACTATGTCAGTCGGTATGTATACATCCTGAAGATGCTCAACAGCCTTTTAAGAATTGTGCATAGTATTGTTAGTTATGGGGCACCAGTTGACATATCTATACACACACATACATGTGTAATAATCAGATCAAAGTAACTTGTCTTTCAACTTGGATTTGTAGTGAGAACATCCAGAGTCCTCTATGCTTTGAAATACATCATGGTTGGTTTTGTTTTTTTTTTTTTTCAATCTTTTTCAGAATAATTGAACCTCTCACTTCTAGATGTTCAAAATTCCGATTTAAGCCTCTGTCAGATAAAATTCAACAGAAGCGATTATTGGATATTGCTGAGAAGGAAAATGTCAAAATTGGCAATGAGGTAATCACTAATTATGAAGTAAGCAACAGTTGAAACACAATTCCACACATGCATTATTGTGAATTCTATAATCAAGTATTTACATGTGACATTTTATATAAATTTTTATATACTTTAGTATCCTAAAGTATATAATGCTTGCCCTTATCCATTATAACATGTTTTTATTTAGGTTAGTTTACTCCTTACACTGTGGGTTCTGGGAATTTAACTCCATTGTGTCGCAAGCACCTTTACCCAGTGATCTGTACAATTTTCTTTCAGGAAATAGCGTATCTTGTTAAAATTTCAGAAGGAGATTTACGGAAAGCCATTACATTTCTTCAAAGTGCTACTCGACTAACAGGTGGAAAGGAAGTCTCGGAAGATGTGATCACAGACATTGCTGGGGCAAGTACACTCTTCTGACTTCTTAGTCCTCCAAGCTAGAGATCCTGTCCTAACTTTTTAGTGCTATTTGTTTCAGGTAATACCAGCTGCAACCATTGATGGAATATTCACAGCATGTCACAGTGGCTCTTTTGACAAACTAGAAGCTGTAGTAAAGGTAATAAAATCATTTTACACTCAGGGGCCATGGTTCTCTGGCCTCAAGTCAGCATGGGTAGGGCCAAAGCCACTTGATCCCACCCCTAGATGAGAAACTTTTTAAGCTGTATGCATACAAGCAACATTTGACACAGGGTATTAAAAATATCCTAAACTTTCTGTTGTAGAACCTAATAGATGAAGGGCATGCAGCTACTCAGCTTGTCAATCAGCTTCATGATGCAATTATAGAAAATGACAACCTGTCTGATAAACAGAAGTCAATCATAACAGAAAAACTTGCTGTAAGTATTGTGCTTCAACAAAAGTTACCAAGCCTTTTCTTTGGCTTGCCTCGGTAATTTTCCTTTCCTTTCCAGGAAGTGGATAAGTGTCTAGCAGATGGTGCAGATGAACACCTGCAGTTGATGAGCCTCTGTGCAGCTGTGATGCAGCAACTAACTCAGAATTGTTAAAAATGCCGATCAACCTATCCTTTTTGTATGAAATCAGAAATACAAATAAATGACCAAACCACCTTTATAAAGTGAATATACAATTTTATTTAACATTCAAACTTCATTAAGACATGTGCAATATGGCAATTTTAATGGGGGGTTAACCCTACCTAGGATGATTGCTTGCTGAGGCTTAGCAACAGGGTCCAGTTCACACTTAGCACTAATTAAATACTTTATTGAATAAATACCAACAAAATGCATTCAAATTTTCCCTAAAAAAAAAAAAAAATCACTTTTAAAGGCCTTTCTAGTCAGGCTAATGACAAACACAATAAAGGCAGATATGCTAGTTTAACATAATTGGCTGATTTTATACAGCACTTATATCTTTTAGTCCACAAGTATATTATTAAATGATAGAGAACATCTAATACAACCATTTCTACATAACTAGTAAATGAATTTCTAAGAAAAAAAGATTTTACAGACCCCATCTTTTATACCCACCCCCAACAGTCTAACTCTAAAGAGGATAAAGCCAATGCCTTTCCTCACAAGAGCTCAGGACTAAAGTCACTTTGCTATCAGAATCTGTATTTGTGATCCGTTATGAGCATTGAGACAAGATTCAAATATTCTCAAAGAAGCACAATGCACGTTGTGATCGCCTATTCAGCAACAGCGAGCACTGCATTCAAAACTATCTCATCCCAGGAGTTAAATTAGGTCAGCCACATTCATGGGCATTTCCTCCACTGTAGTATTGTAGAAAGTCTCAATGTCACGAAGAATCCTCTTGTCTTCTTCAGTAACAAAGTTTATGGCCACACCTTTCCTCCCAAATCGACCCCCTCTGCCAATTCTGTGTAAGAGAAAGAAAGCAGCAATCAGCAAGTTGCTTTAGTACTATTTAAAACTACTGAATATGACGATCCACTTGTTAACCATCAGCTGCTGTTTACTTATCAGGGTTATAGTTCGTGCTTCTAAGTGGAGCACTAGCTGATAAAGCCAATATCCAGAGGTGGAAAAACATCTTCCTTTGCAGATAGTGTCAAAAGAATTCAAGGCTTTTCTGGCTGCAAAATGAGATAGGCGCCTTGAGCATCACAATAAAGCAGATGACAGTATTGTGTTTGGGGTGAAATTAAAGCCCATACCAAAGTGGGCCAGCCAGGAGCAGTTGTCAGCTTGGGACAAATGTAAACACCAGGAATAAAAGAAAACAGTTATACAATCCATTTCGACGCACTTCTGGAACTGTAAACTGTAAATACAAATGCTGCAAGGTTAACTATTTCCTAAAACTTACTTTTTTCCAGTGTGAAAGCAAGTATTTGGTATGGTAACCCAAACTTATCACTGCTTTTTGCTCAGCTTCTTTTCACACGTTATACTCAAATTACTCAAACGTGTTACCTCCAAAACAGCTCTCTACCTTCCTACAAAGTACCAGACAATACAAACCACCTAATGCTCCCTATCAGAAATGCTAACATACAAAATGCCTTGGGCTGGAACAACTTAAAATATCAAATAATCATGACAAAAGAAAATCAAATATAAATACCGACTCGCTCTTTATTCAAACAGTGTGCTGTTTCGCTTATGATTCCACGTCCTAAATTACGTCAACGCCGTTTCTGAGCGCCATCTCGTCATCAACTGCCGCTATCGACTCCTGTATTTTTTAAAAAGTCTTTTTTTACATCATATAACAAAGTACAATTCAATTTATTTAGGGATAAAAGCCACTATAACTAAACCAGGGAATCACTCAAAATGCTACCAGCGACACCAAGAAAATCCCAACTGTATAGAACCAAACACCAAGAAAAAAAGCACATAGACACAAGAAAATCACTAATAAGGCTCAAAACATAAGCTAAGACCAAAAAAAATCTAAAGCAACCTAATCTGTATGTCTACACAACCTTGGCCACATTACAAGTTTTCCCACTTTGTTCTGACCAATCTTCCCAAATACAATTTTAGTCCTTAATAAACTACTTTGCCTTTTTACTACAATCTATCTATTCCCTGATTTGCCAGTACCTTGTATACAAAACACCGGAGAAAAATGTTTGCATTTACTTCTCCAATACAAATATTGGAGATACTTTCTTCTCACCTGTGAATATAGTTTTCACGATTGGTAGGTAGATCATAGTTTATAACCAAGGACACTTGTTGCACGTCAATCCCACGAGCCTGAAATAAAGAAGTTGTTCAATATCCCAACTCAATCAAAGACAAGCATCCCTGCAATCAATGTAGGCCACAATATAGTAATGAACCATACTAAGTGGTATAGCCCACTGTGGAGTGTGGTCTTACTCATTCTGCCAAACAGCGTCAACTGGTTAAGGTTATTTAATAAAACCTTCCCCACAAATCTTGCTTTTGGTACTAACACCACAAAAAAAGCAGACTCACCAACAAGTCAGTAGTGATCAGAACACGGCTTGACCCTGATCGGAATTCCCTCATGATGACATCTCTTTCCTTCTGGTCCATGTCACCATGCTGTAAAATGCAACAACTCAATTCAAGAATCTCTATTCAGGTATACATTCAATTTCTATCATGTATGAGACCAAGCGTCCCTGGCTGCTACAGGTAGACAGCAGACAGGTATAGTTAAGAAACAATTGTTCTGAGCAGGGGGAACGACAACACAGCACTGAGCAGCCATATTGTAGTTAAATCCTGCTTAATAGCTATAATTATTAACATTACTAAATCCAACTCTTACCAGAGCAGAAACTGTGAAGTCCCTGGCATGCATTTTCTCTGTGAGCCAGTCCACCTTGCGCCTTGTATTGAGAAAAATAACTGCTTGTGTGATAGTCAAAGTCTCATACAAGTCACAAAGAGTGTCCAGCTTCCACTCCTAAAGTCAAACAAAATTTCCATGATTTAACAAAACTAAAGCAGTGGTTCTCAACTCTAATACTGCAGTACTCGAATATGGTTATACAGTTCCCTACCATAAATTTGTTGCTACTTCGGAACTGTTGAGCCATAATGTAGTATCTGATATGCCACCCCCCAAAAGGTCATCATGATCTTCAAGTTGGGAATTGCTGATCTAAAGACCTATTGCACTGAATCTTATGACAAAGGACACTGGACATTAAGAAAGAGGTCCACCCCAGTCTTTGGAATCCAGTGCAGTTACTTTTCTTCTTGTGTGTACTCTGCTAGCATTATTACAAAAACCAAGATATAATCCTAGTTCCTGCAATTTTAGCACAGTGCTTATACAAGAAGGTAAAAAAGAAAACTTGTACTTAATAGTAAGACAAAATTACCTCTCGCTCAACATTAATATAAAACTGTTTAATTCCTTCAAGGGTCAATTCTTCCTTCTTCACCAGAATTCGAATTGGATCTCTCATGAATTTCTTGGTCACTTCTAGCACATCAGTTGGCATTGTGGCAGAAAGCAATACAACCTTTAAAAGAAGAAATCCTTGTCTTTATCTGCTTCGTTTATATAATCTTTTAGCAACTACTACAGGGAAAAAATGTTTGAAACCAAGCGTCTCTGCCTTACTATGGTAGAGCTAGGCAGAGATAGTAATGTATCAAATGCTTTAAGCAGGGGGAACGACAATAGAACACTTCAGTTTTATTGTAACTGTACCTGCGTGAAACCAAACCCAAATGAGTAGAAATAAACTTTACCTGAATGCTTGTATTTAATTTTTGGAAAATCTCATAGATCTGATCCTTAAACCCTCGGCTCAGCATTTCATCTGCTTCATCCAAAACAAACATTTTGATCCATTTTGGAGCTGTTAATAAGAAAGTCATACTGCATCTCAAAAGTTCTCATAACCTTTTTTGGTGATAAAGTACCTTTAAAGTCACTACTTACAAAGGTATCTTCTGTTTAGCATATCAAACACTCTCCCTGGAGTACCGACAACAATATGAGGGGCCTCGGCCTGCAACTTCTGCATTTCATTTCGAACATTTGTTCCTCCAATACAAGCATGACAAGTTGCTCCCATATAATCTCCAAGAGCCAAAATTACCTTTTGGATCTAAAAGCCAAAAATCTTAGTTATCATTCTGTATAACCAAGATCTAAGAAAGGCACAAGTGCACTATCATATATGCCAACAGCTGTTATGCATGCATAGCACAAAACTTACTAATAATCTCAAGCTTAAAATTCACTCTTGAACTACTTAATACTCCCTCTTGTCTTTTTAAACTTGGGACCCTGTTGCCTCAAACACCAACTAGGAATAGAAGTAAAACAAGGTCTACATTCTCCACTACTGTAGTGAAATGTTCTTTCTGTAAGGGCAAATGCTGGTATTTTTCCCATAAGACACTGAGCCTTATTTATAATCTTGGCCTGAATAAAGCTTGCAGCTTCATCAGGAAGTGTTTTCTTCAAAGCCAATGTAACAGTGCTTTGAAAACATAGCATGCAACAGATGCATCACAAACTACTGAGACAGTCAAATGTTTAACATGTCACTGCAGTTTTCATGTTGCACAACTGCATTCCAAACTTTTAAATGAATGGGTAAAGATCTAATCCCCCCTCTGAGAAACCTATGGGTTCATCTGCTGAGGTACCATCAGGCCCTACCAGTCATACCTAGAACACCCATTTCCTGCTTAGCTTCCAACAAAAACTCCCTGCATGCATGGACAATTAAAACGGGGGCTCTCATAGGACTAGGACAGTTTATACGTTTAAATTTTAAATTCTCCACAGTTGTGAAACCTGAAACCTATGCAACACGCAAGCAGTTTTTTGAACTACACTATCAATACCTGTTGAGCCAGTTCTCTGGTGGGGGCCAATACTAGTGCTTGAGTCTCCTTGAACTCAATCTCCAACTGTTGCAGGATGGAAATAGCAAATGTGGCTGTCTTGCCAGTACCTGACTGAGCTTGAGCAATCACATCATACCCTAAAAAAAGTAGGATACATATTTACCGATCCCACACCAAATCGTTACTTCTACTATACACCATGTATTCCAGGTGGAACATAAATTATTCCCACATAAGTGATCAGCAGAGAGTACTCTCTTCATTTCAGGTCAGTCCCGAAAGATGATTTGCCATCATTTCACTTTAAGGAATACAAACAGGTGCTAGTACTTCCCCAAAAGGTTACTTTCCCTCTTATGGTCCACGTATGTGCAGAAGACTTATCCTAAATGCCAATGGAGTTTTACCTTTAATACAAGGGATAATAGCTCTCTGTTGAATAGCTGAAGGCTTCTCAAAACCATAAGCATAGATGCCTCGAAGAAGGGACTCCTTTAAATTCATATCATCAAAGTTATCAACAATTTCATTCCAGTTGCTCTGTAAGTTAATAATAAAACTGAGTAAGACCTGGACAATAAAAAGTACCTCCCCAAACCTTTAACGTCCACACCCATTTCTTACCTCGATGACACCATCGGGGTCCATTCCCTCTGGGCCGCCATGTTCTCTGCTGACAAAAAAACCCAGTTAGACATACTCCTCCCAAGCCACTCAGAGACCCTTCAAAAGCCCCTTCCACCCCGTGCCTCATTACCCTACGCGCACGTGTGCTCTACTGGAAATACCTCAAGAACGGTGGCATTGCATGTAAGCACCATTCGCCCTCCCCAATGGGCTGAGGATTTGGGCGCCCAAGTGTAGACGCCCCTTTACTTAGGGCCCTAGGACCAGGCCCTCCCGTTTGGGAAGCGAAGCTCTCGCGAGTGCTCCGCGTGCCGAGCTCCGCCCCTAACTCTGCGCAAGCCGGCGTGATTGACGCCGAGAGGCTCAGGCAGGACCATGCCAACGGTTCGTGCCCCGTTTTCGGTCCAGGGTGATCGTCCTCTGGCCGTCCAATCTCCCACCTCGACAGAACCCTAAGAACCCCAGCTCGCGCCACTGGCCGCAAATAAACCTTCGGGACCCGGATACCCTGCCCTAAGCAGACTGCGCCACGGCTCTGCTTGCCATGTCCCGCATGGGGAGGGGCAGCGGCCGAGATGTCACAATGTGTCCTAAGGAAGGACATCCTTAATACTCCGTTCTCGTATCCTTCCTGTCTCCCCAACATCTGGAGTCCTAACATCATGGAAGCTTCTCGAAGGACACAAGGAGACTGTGTGTGCTCTTTAAAAAAAAAAAAAAAAAAGCCCGCATACCTGCAGTGTGGCGCCAAGCCACCCACCTCAACCGCGGGTCCTAGTGACCTTCACTACAGGCCACCGGCCGCCCCAGGAGCGCCGTACCTGTTGTAATCCGCGGAGCCACCAGACATGATCCGAAAACCCACTCAGCGCCTGACTGAAAAGACAGGCGGATGGCGCCGCCCGTTTTTTATAGGCTCGCGGCCGGAACCCGTTTCTCGCGGAGGAATTCTCTTCCCCCCCTTCGGAAGCCACAAAATTGTACTCCTGGAGTTTGTTACCGGAGGTGAAGCCCTATGGGAGTCGATGACAAAATCCACATTTCACTATTACTTGGTATTACAGCGTTCCAGGAGATCCATGAATCAGGAGTGGGCCTGGGACTCTTTGCTTTCGGCGGAAGAATATTGCAGCAGCGCGACCGCGCGCCGCGCTCCTGGGACGCCCTGCTCCTACGGGGTTTCCGCGGCCCTGCCGCAGAGGCCGGCGGAGCCGGGGGCGCCTAGGGCGGAAGCCGGTGGCGCTGTTCGCTGGCGGGCTGCGTCTCCAGGACGAAGCTCCGGGCTACCTGCGCGTCAGTGTGCCCTTGGGCCGGGTCTCCGCGTTCCGTGCCGGAACGGAATCGGGTTACCCCGCCCGTTCTCACTGCTGTTGAATGTGACAGTAAAGGACTACCTGGCTTTTCGCCCAGCCATTTAATATCCATTCAGATCTGGAACGTGTGAAACCCCTGTCACGGAAAATGTCGGCCACCCAGCACATCCTAGGAAATCCAGTTTGTAGTTATATTTTGTAAGAGGAGCACAACGTGTAGTATCATTAACAGATGTCCCTAGGATAGTGATTCGACTTTCATGTCTTTCTGGTTGGTCGTCTTTAGCTCTGGTTTAAAAATAATGCTAATAATTTCAACCCAACAGGTGTGAGAAATGATGGATGGAATCACAACCAACTTTTGCAAAGGACCTGTCATTCTTTGTAACACAGAAACCTAAATGGGAGCTTCCGACAGTCTCAGCCCCAGCACTTCAAGAGCTGATTGTCTCTTCTGATAAAACAAAACAAAAAACTATTTTAATCATCTATTGTTGCCTTACTAAAATTGAGACGTTACAGTTCGTATTGCTCATAATAAACTTGCATGGCTGCATAAGCCTAGACATTTCCGGTCAGCCACAACTCGAGCCCCTTGCTAAAAATATAAGGAGATATTTAATCATTGAATTTAAGAATATTTTACGAAATCATCATGAACGCTCATTTTTTTCTCATTGATTCAGAAGACCAAGACCAAAGGCTAATTTACCAGAGGAGGTAAAGACTCAATTTACTACTTTACCAAAAGTATTTGGCTCTAAAAAGATTACATTGTATTTGTTTATTTTTTGAGTGTACACCTCAGTGCCCGTGGAATTCAGTGGACAACTCCTAGGAATTGATTCTTCTCCTACCACATGGATCCCACAGGTGGATCCTTGAGGATAGAATTAAGGCAGCAGGCCCTAAGGCCAGCACTGAGTCATCTTGCCAGCCCTGGATACTATCCTTGTTCAAAAATACAACCTTTACTTATTTGGAAATTATTGTGTCAGAAACTGTTACAAAATGATGACAAAATAGAGACAGGGTGTGGTGACACGGACTTTTAACCCCAGCACTCAGGAAGCAGAGGCTTGTGGATCCTTGCAAGCCTTAGAGGGTCCAGGCCAGCAAGGGGTATATAATGAGACCTTGCTTCAAGGGACGTGTGTGTGTGTGACAAAATGGACTGGCCATCATGTGTAGAGTCTCATTCAAAGTTGCTATAAAAATAAATAAAACTGCCTGATCTAGCTGGGCAGTGGTGGTACAGGCCTTTAATCCCAGCACTCGGGAGGCAGAGGCAGGCAGATTTCTGAGTTCGAGGCCAGCCTGGTCTACAGAGTGAGTTCCAGGACAAACAGAGCTACACAGAGAAACCCTGTCTCAAAAACAAACAAACAAACAACAACAACAAAAAAAACCCTGCCTGATCTAAGAAACTCAACAAACTAACTGCTGTTTCACTGAGTGAGAAATAGATCCACAAACTTGACCATTAGATGTTTTCTTTAGGGTTAGTACTGTCATTACATGCCCTGAGGATTTTTCTAAGTCCTTTAAGAGGAATTTTTTTTTAAAGATTTATTTAGATGAGTACACTGTAGCCATCTTCAGACACACCAGCAGAGGGCATCAGATCCCATTATAGATGGTTGTGAGCCACCATGTCGTTGCTGGGGATTGAACTCAGGACCTCTGGAAGAGCAGTCAGCGCTCTTAACCACTGAGCAATCTCTCCAGCACAAGAGGAAATTTTTTGTTTTGTTTTGGGGTTTTTTGTTTGTTTGTTTGTTTGTTTTAGAGACAGGGTTTCTCTGTATAGCCCTGGCTGTCCTGGAACTCATTCTGTAGACCAGGCTGGCCTCGAACTCAGAAATCCACCTGCCTCTGCCTCCCAAGTGCTGGGATTAAAGGTGTGCGCCACCGCTGCCCGGCACAAGAGGAAGTATTTAAGGGCTAAACCTTTAGACTACAATTGTGGAAGATGTTTTGTATTTAAAAAGTATAATCTGAGTATGGTCAAACATATCTTTAATCCTAGCACTCACGGAGGCAGATAGATCTCTGTGAGTTTTAAGGCCAACCTGGTCTACATAGTGGACAGTCAGAGGTGTATAGTGAAACCCAGTCTCAAAAAAATGACAATAATAATAATAAAGTCAAAGTCTCTGTCACCCTACAATGAGTCCCCGATAAATGCTGTGCTTATTCTTTTCTCACCACATAAATAGCACCAAGTAACACTTGAGCTAAAAATGAAGCATAGATTTTAAGGTTTTGTGAGTCTGTACAGATGGAGTTGACAGTGCAGTTTAAGGATATTCAGCAATCATCTGAAAGTAGCCTTCTCAAAGTTAGCTATAAATACTTCTAGTGGCCAGGCAGTGGTGGTGCAAGCCTTTAACCCCAGCACTTGGGAGGCAGAGGTGGAGGCAGAGGCCAAAGCAGAGACTGGGAGGCAGAGGCAGTGGGATCTCTGAGTTTGAGGACAACCTGACCTACAGAGCGAATTCCAGAACAGCCAGGGCTACACAGAGAACCCCTGTCTCAAAAATAAATGAATAAATAAATATAAATGTTCCTTTAAAATCTTGGAATGTATGAGACTAGTTATACTACAAATGATCTTTTTTTTTTTAAATCTTAACCAGGCCACAGGCCTGTGATTTCACCTACTCAGGAGTCTGTGCCAGGAGAATCAAAAGTTCAAGGTGTACCTGAGCTAGAGCATGGGCTAGAGCCCCCCTGAGCTACATAAATACTGTTTAAAATCAAAACAAACAAACAAAACCCAAAAATTAAATAGAGACTTGCATAGCACATGCCTTTAATCCTAGCACTCGTGAGACAGAGGCAGGTGGAACACTATGAATTGGAAGCTAGCCTGGTCTAAAATAACAAGTTCCAGACCAGCAACTGTTGAATACCCATACACAAAAGTAAAATAAAGTAAAATAACAAAAATAAAACGGCAGTTCCGTAATCAATTGATCCACAAAATTTTATTTATGTTTAGTTTGAGACCTATTTACTACTTGTGACAGTTTATTATTTAGTAAGAACACAGCCTGAACTGGCTGGTTTTGTGTGTCAACTTGACCCAAGCTAAAATTATCAGAGAGGAAGGAGCCTCAGTGGAGAAAATGTCTCCATGAGGCATTTTCTCAATTAGTGATCAATGGGGAAGGGCCAGACCATTGTGGGTGGGGCCATCTCTGGAATGGTGGTCCTGGGTTCTATAAGCAAGCAGACTGAGCAAGTCATGAGGAGCAAGCCAGTAAGCAGCATCCTTCCATGGCCTTTGCATCAGCTCCTGCCTCCAGGTTCTGGAGTTTGAGGTTGAAGCTGTGTGAGGTCCTGTCCTGACTTCCTCCAATGATGTGGAAGTGTAAGCCAAATCAACCCTTTCCTCCCCAGCTTGCTTTTAGTCCTGGTGTTTCATGAAGCAATAAACCCCGACTAAGAGACACCCTACCACTTGCTGCTTAATCTCTTACCCATGCTGGGTAAGAATAGGTAGGCTACTGCTGCCTACCTTTTTGTATTATTCAGTTGCGGGAGCAAATTAAAGGACGGATTGTGTGTGTGTGTGTGTGTGTGTGTGTGTGTGTATAGAGGGTGGGGGGACAGTGTTTCCCAAATCATTTAGAAGTAGCATTTATCTCATGTCTTTCACAATAACTTCTAAGCATTTGTGAGCCAACAAGATGGCTCAGTGGGTTAAGGGGCTTGCTGTCAAGCCTGAAGACCTAAATTTAATTTCCCTATGCAGCTCAGGATGATCCTGAACTGGTGATCATTCTGATTCTGCCTCCTGAGTACCAGGATTATAGATATTCGTCACCATAACTCATATAGACTTAAAACAAAGATATTTCAGGTGAGCAATGCATAAGTCAAATGTATTTCAGAAGCTTAAACTGTGAATCCCCTCCCGTTTTTTTGTTTTGGTTTGGTTTTTGGGTTTTCGAGACAGGGTTTCTCTGTGTAGCCCTGGCTGTCCTGGAACTCACTCTGTAGACCAGGCTGGCCTCGAACTCAGAAATCCGCCTGTCTCTGCCTCCCAAGTGCTGGGATTAAAGGCGTGCGCCACCACTGCCTGGCTCCTCCCGTTTTTTAATACTAAAAAATTTTGCTGCTCATACGTCATTGTCTTACTGCCCACCCCGAGACCAGTAACCAAAGCTTTTGAATTTTATGTTTTCAGCTGCTTTGCTAGTGTAGTCAGGTCACATAACTGTCCTAAACTTCGGGAGATAAAGAGCACTTGCCACATAGTTAGAATTTCAGGTCGCAGGATGGTAGGGAAGACTGAGCTGCCCGTAACTTAGTGGCACCGAGAGGGGGAGGGGAGGAGGGGAAGAGAGGAAAGGGAAGGGGAGAGGGAAGGGGCTGTGCTGGTTCAGCCGGTAGCACGAGCATCATGACCTCAGTTCTGATTGTCAGAACCCACTTAAAAAGTCAGATGTGAAGAGATGCAGCTGTAATCCCAGCAGTCCTATTTCCTGAGACAGGAGAACTGCCAGAGCTGGCCTCCCTCCAGCCAGCTACCCTGGAGTACACAGCCAGGCAGACACAAGCTGAGACCCCGCCCCAACAAGGTGAAAGGCACTGGTGACATGGAGCTTTCAAGGACTCCTGAAAGCTGTTGTCTCATCTCCACACTCATGCCATGTACACACACATGCATACAAAGTAAGGACATTTTAAAATGGTTTAAATAAATAGATAAAACAATTGGTTTACATTTAACCTTTATGTATTTGGGGAGGGAGGACTAGGCGACCCCGTCTCTCCTGCCACACCCCACACATAGAGGAAAGCTTACAGGAGTCGGTACTGTTAGCATGGCTTAGACAGAATGCTAACAGGTACTCTCGTTTCACCAAATGGACCCCGGGGCTGACCTTAGGTCCTCGGATTTGACTCCACCACCTTTACCTACAGGGCCTCCTAGCTTTTGAATGACTTTCTAAAATGTTAAATAGTTCAAAAGTATAGCCAGGTGTGGTGGTGCATGTCTTTAATCCCAGCACTCAGGAGGCAGAGACAAGATCTCTGTGATTTCAAAACCAGACTGGTTTACATAGCTAGTCCAGGCTAGCAAGGGCTACAAAGTGAGATACTGGCTCAATTTTTAAAAAAGGAAAAGAAAAAGAATAAAAAAGGAAGAAGAGAAAAAATTATGGCTAAATTTGAGGGAAAGGTTTGGGTTTTGATTCTATTTATAGTGTTTGCTATCTTCTGGGGGGGGGGGGGAGCAAAAAATAGTTTGAAATTCACTGGCCCAGAAACAACAAACCAGGAAATTTTTTAGAGGAAGAACAAAATAGTTGAAGAAAGCTGGGTGGTGGTGGCAGTGGCACACACGTCTTTAATCCCAGCACTCAAGAGGCAGAGGCAGGGGGTTTCTGAGTTCAAGGCCAGCCTGATCTACAGAGCGAGTTCCAGGACAGCCAGGGCTACACAGAGAAACCTTGTCTCAAACAAATAAATGAACAAACAAATAAAATTCAAAATGGAATGGACTTGTTTATTTTTACATAGAGAATTAAATCTTGACTGAATTTTTGATATCTCAGGACACAGAACATATCAGAATTTTCACCGTTAATGAGTATTTGATTTTATAACAGCATTTCAGATGGTTTGTTTTTATAAAAATCTAAGGTAGCAGAAATGTGTTTATGGTCATTTCAGAACGTGTTGGATGCTCTACTCCGATCCCAAGGCCGGATTCATAGCATGAGTGATAGGAAAGAGTTAGGCTCTCAAACAGAGACCTGGCCCTGGGTAACAACCGTATCAAAGCAAGCAAAAGAGTTAGGCTCTCAGACAGAGACCTTGCCCTGGGTAACAACTGTATCAAAGCAAGCAAAAGAGTTAGGTTCTCAGAGACCTGGCCCTGGGTAACAACTGTATCAAAGCAAGCAAAAATACTCTAGTGTAGTTAAAATAATTCTGACACTACTATGTTAGTCTTTTTTTTCAACCTCCCATCTGCCTAAGGGGCCAGACTTGCAGTGAGTTTGAGGCTAACCTCTTCTTCACAGAGAGATCTAGTGTATTAAAAAAAAAAACAATGTTTTTTAATTAAAAGAAAAGGCTTTTCTTTGTTCTGTTTTTTGTTTTGCTTTTCTGAGTTATTTGCTCATTTCTCAGTCAATGTATTAGATCGAAGTTTCCACTTCACATGTAGCTCTGAGTCAGCCTCTCTCCTGTAACCCCTGCACTTGGGAAACTGAGGTAGGACTGAGAATTCAAAACCAGCTTGAGCTAAATTGGGGGGGGGGGGCGCTACTAACTAGGATTGATCCTCAAAGTTAAAGTTGTTTGCTTCTCCGTTTCCCCTATTCCACAGCACACTCCACCCCCAAGGTCGGAAGATTGGACTGGCCTGCAACTGGGACAGAGAACTCACACCTGTGGTATGTGTGGTGGAGGGACGAGCCTGGGAATACCTAATGGTCTCAAGGCACTGGCTGTGCCGGATGAAGTAGCACGATAGGCCAAGCTGACCCACATCTGCAAAGCCCAGACTCTACTGCTGTTCACATCTGCATGGAAGTTGGAAGAAGGCGTGGAGTTGGGGCTAGCAGGCTAGGTGCTGAGCCTGGGGCCAAAAGACTCCCAAGAAGCAAGTTTTTCTGTTTGGTATCTTCCATCACAGGGGGGGGGGGGGGGGGGGGGAGCACGCGAAACCAGCCTAAAGGATTGTGGCTGTAACCGAGGCACCTCCACTGCTGTGAATTGCTAGGATCAAAGGCTGCCCACATGGTTCCAAGCAAGATAGGAATGTGAGAAGCCCTGGGTCCCTGCGGGGAGCCTTGCTCTTGCTCCCTACATAGACAGCCCCTGAGCAGGGGCGGAAATATCTTGGAGTGGGAACATTTGTGTGACCAGGTCACCTGCTGGAAGTACCTTGGGCTGGTGCCTCTGTTACTACTGGGGTGCAGAGGTGGGTTCCCCTGAGAAGCCTCCTCAGCTGCAAGCCTCGCTTTCTGAGTTGCTGGAAAAGGTGGTTCAGCTTCAGAATTTGTTCCTGGTGTCCTCTGGTTATATCTTGTCTGGCGCGCCTTTCTCCTGTTCTTACTCCACCATCGGAGTCCACCTCCTGCTTCTCCCAGGGCACCTACTCCCCCAGCCCCACACCGTGGCTCCGGAGGAGGCAAAGACCCTGCCAGAACTTACCAGGACCCACCGCCCAGCCTGCTGCCGCCGCTCAGCCGCCTGTTGGAAATACCTTGCTTTTGCAAGATTCTGCTAAAATAAGGATAAAAGGACAAGCTACACAGGAGGAAATGCAAACTAGCTACGCTGGTATCTAAAATACACCAACGCCTTCATTCAATAACGGAAAGGGAACGCTAAAACACGAGCAAAAGCCGTTACTGTGAAAAGCAGGCAAAGCAATGATACTATGCGCCTTCTGAATTGTGAGATTCGATCCATAAGTGTAAAGTGACATTTTGCAATTCCAATTTGTCAATTTGTGACATTCTTTGTTCCCAGGTCAAACAGACCCGCGGGAATTTGTTACCAGCTCTCTTCCTTTGCACAGTCACTCCGTGAAAGCTTTGGAATGAGTAGGAACAGACAGGGGGGCTGTTTCCTCCAGCAATCTGGAGTGTTAAAACTCTTCATTTAGTTTATAGATTATTTGATTGTTACCCCTTCTGTTCATAGTTAGAATATGGGATTCGAGGGTCCGTGAGAGGGCTCAGCAAGCAAAGGTGCTTACCACTAAAGCCTGATAACCTGAGTTCAATGCCCAGGTCCCTCAAGGTAGGAGAAAACTGACTCCTGCAAGTTGTCCCCTGATTTCAATATTTGCAAGCACGCGCACACACATGCACACACCACACACCCATCCCTGCCTCCCCAAACCCCACCCTCACACTCAAACATGAAAGCCCTTTAAACAAAGAATGTTTAGAAACTGTTTATCAACTGCAGTTCTTTTTACTTGAATTTTTAATAAAAGAAAATCTTGTTTTATTATGCAAATTAGGCTTTCAAGCCACAAATAGGCCAGGCATGGTGATGATGAGACACAACCAGCCTTTTGTTTATTTGTTTGTATTCTGAGACAGGGCTTCTCTATGTACCACATTCTGTAGACCAGGCTAGCCTTCAATTCAGAGATCCACTTGCCTCTGCCTTCTGAGTGCTGGGATTTAAAGGCATGTAACACCATGAGTCTTACAGTTAAACAATAAATTTTGAAAATAAAATAAGTAGCCTGGCAGTGGTGGGGCACGCCTTTAATCCCAGCACTCAAGAGGCAGGTGGATTTCTGAGTTCGAGGCCAGCCTGGTCTACAGAGTGAGTTCCAGGACAGCCAGGGCTACACAGAGAAACCCTGCCTCGGGGAAAAAAAAAAAACAAAACAAAACAAACAAAGAGAGAGAGAGAGAGGGAGAGAAAGTAAAAGAAAAACCAAAACCCACCCAACCAACCAAACCCAAAAAATTCACACCCACGAAAAACAATCAAACAACCAAACAAAAACCCTTAAAATATTGGTGTGACCAAGATGAATGTTTGTTAACGATCGTATGCTTGTGACCATGTTTTGAAATCTAAGATCATTTCCTTAGTGGCTGTGAGAACGTCTGTGCTTCCCAGGATGAAGACATTGGCAGTTAAATCTCCCCCAGATGGTAGAGGCAGCATACTTAGTGTCTAGTGATGCTCACAGTTTGGCTCCGGCTCTTATTACGGTTGTACTGTCCTTAGAAATAAGAACAGTCTTCAGACCTGGGAAGAATCCTCCTGTGCTCATCCCTGTACTGGGAATTTCACTGATTGGCTGTTGGACTCTGGGGAGTCAGTTTCCTTTCTTGCAAATTAAAATCGTTTTCATGGAGGACTGTTGTACTTGGTGGCTCCATGGTCTCTGGCAGCATCTGGGATACTGAGCTACTGACCCTGGGGATTGATCCATTCAGTTCATACAGGGAGTAATCGAGGGGTCCCCTCCATCCCTCCACATCTCCCTCACAGTGGAAAGACTGTCACTCCCACCTCATCCACAGTGCCAGATGCTGTAAGGGAACTCGTGGGCCTGAGTGACCTAAAGAGAAACTTCCTGGTCTTTCCAGTAGCCACAGCTGGAGGACAGAGGTGATGCCTGAGCCAGTTGCTCTCACCCTTTCTACATTCCAGGATGAGGACTCCAAGCAAGCTGCTCAGTTCCACAGACTCTGTCCAGCTGCCCTGAGAGCCTCCCACATCTGAGATTTCTGAAGGGTTTTTATCAACACCAGGCCCTTTCTGCTCAGTGCCTACTCTCCAGTCATTTGAAAGAAGAGAGGAAAGAGGTGAGCAAGGAACACTAGTGAGGAGAGGGAGGAGGGTGGAGAGGAGGGAGGGTAGCCAAGCACAAGGGCAGTGGTGGATTTCTTGGAGGACCAGGAAGGTTGGACTATGAAAACTGAGTTAAAAAGCATTTTAGAGCTGGAAAGGTTGCCTGGAGACCACAGAATCCTCCCACCCCTAAGCCCAGTTGACAGTAGATGGCCTGGGGAAACAGGAGTCCTGAGAGCACTGACAGTCATACCTGCTCCTGACAGGGACCACTGCACATGGACCAGCATCCTCCACCTGACTCCTCAAGGCTACTTCATCGGGGAGCATGTCCCCATGCCAATTCCTGAAGGTGTGGGAGAAACAGAAACTCTGGAAAGGAGAAGAGCGCTGTGTGTCACTTCCTCTTCCCTCCCCCACGCCCTCCCTCATTGCCATTCATCAGCTGCCCCTCTCTCCTCAGCCCCTTCCCCTATCTCCAGGAGTCTCCCCCATTAACACCTGGCCAGGTCAGGAAGCTGAGTTCTGCATGGCACCCAGGACCTTCTTCTTGTCAGTGCTGGGTTCTCATCACAACTAGGAGCTCCTACTGGGAACCCCAGTGACAAATGGACAGCCTCACCCAGTGGCCTTGTCTGGCTGGAGGCATTCCTCATTTGCAGCTCTGAGCCGGGACCCTTGTCCCCACCTGCCCCACCCCTACTCTGCTGGACAACTGTGGCAGATACTTGAGTCCTTGTGTAAAGTAGTATTTGTGGATGTCCTGTACACAGTCTCTGTGTGCTCAACCTGACATTTCGTGTGTTACCTAACACAATGTAGATTCAGGCAGTTGTTAGATTATGTCATTTGAGAATAAGAAGAAGACAAATTTGTACATGTTCAGATGCAATTTAAACATTTGTTTGTTTTGTGCATGTGAGTGTACCTATGTGTGTGAGAGTCTGAACATGCCAAGGCATGTATGTAGAGGTCAGAGGCCAAGCTTGGGTGTCCGTCTTCAACTTCTATTTTATTTGAGGCAGGGTCTTTCTTGTCTATCTCTGTTCTGAATACTCTAGGCCGTATCATCCAGAAATCTCTGGAAGCTTCTATGTTTCCACCTCCCATCTCCCTGTAGGGTGCATTCAGCTTTACATGGGTTCTGGAGATCTGAACTCAGGTTGTCAGGTTTCCATGGCAAGTGCTGTTACTAATCACCATCTCCCTAGCCCCAAAATACAACTTAAAAATGGTTTGCATTTACAGTTGGTTGACTCCTTAGATATGGAACCCAGGTCTGTACCCTACTAGTCAGAGTCTAGACACTGATGGACACATCATGCTGACTGTGCTCATGTATACCGCAAAACTCTATTACTTACATACAGGGGAACTAAAAAGGCAAATGAACAAAGACAAGGCATTGGAGAACCGTGCGGAGGGCAATTAGGAGAAGCAGCTGTCATCCTAAACAGGAAGAAAAATGAAGCCGTTGGAAAGGAACGATAAGCAGAGATTGCAATAGTCAAGACCCAGAACTGTAAGGGTGTGGTCCCTCGGAGGAGGAGGAGGAGCTACGCATGGCTCAGAGATGTGCATGGGAAAGCTATGTGCAGGGATGGTGCACACCTTTAATCCCAGCACTTGAGAGGCAGAGGCAGGCGGATTTCTGGGTTCGAGGCCAGCCTGGTCTACAGAGTTAGTTCCAGGACAGCTAGGGCTATACAGAGAAACCCTGTCTCGAAAAAAAGAAAGAAAGAAAGCTATGTGCAGCTCCTGAGGAGTGCGGCTAGTGCGTGCACGTGCTTCTTGAGGGGCTGATGAATTTGGCTCTGGGAGTATTGAGAGAGTACTGGAATAACCGGAGTCCCCACTGATGCAAGGGCCTGCTGTGCCTCTCAGGAGAGTATTCTAAGGCTGATGGGACCCAGAGGCTCCTGTCCCTCCCTCCTTCTTCGGCTCCAACCAGTCTAGAGAAGAGAGAAAGAAAGGTGGGGCTGGGTGTGGTAGAGACAAGCTTGCTAGCCAGTGACATCGGCTTTGCAGAGAGTGTTTTCTACATTAGCTAACTAATTAAGTTAATGTAGTGATGGAGTCCCACATAGTCCAGGCTGACCTCAAACTCTCTATGTGTTTGGGCATGGCCTTGAGCTTCTAATCCCTTTGTCTTCTCCTCCCAAGTACCAGGATTACAGGTGTAGGCCAACACATCCAGTTTCCAACAGGGGCAGAAAACAGGGTCTTGTAATGCTAGACAAACAATCTAGCAGCTAAGCTATGTCTCCAGGCCCTGTACTTAGAGTTAATTTTGAATTTGGTTCATTTGAAATCATTAGGTGACTTATGCTTAGTTTTTTTCTTAAATGTGGGAACTGGTTCATTCTTCAGTCTACTAACATGTTTCTGGATTGGAGTGGGCCAGCAATAACCTGGCAGGACTCTCAAGAAAGCCACTTTAGAGGTAACCCAAGAAAACAAGGTTGGCATGTTGGCTCACACTTACAATCCCAGCAGAAGGCCCACCAGTTAGGCCATCCAGGTCACATAGAGAGATTCCTATCTCAACAAAGAAACACTAAAACTAAATCCCCTAAAACCATCATCACCAAGATAACAAAAAGTACTTCACTTTGCTCATAAACATGCCTTTGACTCCGTGATGGACTCAGGGTTTCTACTGTTGTGACAAAACACCATTACCAAAAAGAAACTTGGGGAAGAAAGGGTTTATTTGGCGTTTACTTCTAAATCATTGATCATCATTGAAGAAAGTCAGGACAGGAACTCAGAACCGGGAGGCAGGAGCTGATGCAGGGGCAATGGAGGGGTACTGCTTGTTGACTTGTTCCACGTAGCTTGCTGTTTAGCTCAGGTTAGTGTTGTAATAACCATCCTCCTGCCTCAGACAACTAAGTGCTACAGGTATTAGGGCATGCTACCTATAACCATGAGAAGGATCTTTAAGGCAGCTCCACCTAGCTCAGTCAATAGGTCTCATTTATATACTAGAAAAGGGTCCTGTGTTTGTATGTATGGCCTTTTACTTTTCTTTCCCACTAAATAAAAGAAGGAACCAAACCCAAACCGTTTGACCAGTTAAAACTTGGGAGACTTGAGGCCTGTAGAGATGGCTCAGTAGTTAAGAGCATTGGCTGTTCTTCCAGAGGTCCTGAATTCAATTTCCAGCAACCACATGGTGGCTCACGACCATCTGTAATGGGATCTGATACCCTCTTCTGGTGTGTCTGAAGACAGCTATAGTGTAGTCATATTAAACAAACAAACAAACAAACAAATCTTTATACAAAAAACAACAAAAACAAAACAAAATAAAAAAAACTTTGGGAGACTTACAAATGTCCTCTATTGTGGCTTCGTGCTGCCACCTAGTGGGCAAGAAGAGAAAAATCAGATGAGAGCAAATAAATTTGTCATGATCTCGCTGTCATTGTCATTTACTACATGCTTTCTGATTAGTGTGGCTAAACCTTTACAAAGCCTACTCATGAGATGACTAGCTGACATTTCCAAAGAAAACTCCAAGTCAATATTCTAAACCCTAGGCTCCCAAACCAAGTTTCCAAAATACTTGTCCGTTGGAGCTACACAGCATAAAGAATGAGAGGCTCTCAAGCTCTCATCCCTGAACTCTCCTGCTGCATCTTCTCCTCACTCCTCCTGATCCCCCTCCTCCTTTGAGGAAAGGGTTTACTTCACTTCTAAGTTTGAAGGTATAGTCCATCAGGGTGGGGAGGTCATGGTGGCCGGAGTGTGAGGCGGTTGGTCAGATTGCATCCACAGCCAGGAAAAGGGGACAGAGGGGACAATCTAGTGTACCTTTTCCCTTGGCACTCCACATTTATATCAGTACCTAGACTAGAAATAGCCTGAAGGCCTTGAAGGACTTGTCTTCCCCAATAAGCTGAGCAAAATCATAAATAAAAACTGTCCACTTAACAACTACAAATCTAAATCAGAAAAATTACAAATCCTTGCTGTGGTGGTGGTGCACGCCTTTAACCCCAGCACTCAGGAGGCAGAGGCAGGAGGATTTCTGAGTTCAAGGTCAGTCTGGTCTACAGAGTGAGTGCCAAGAGATACAGGGCTATACAGAGAAACCCTGTCTCAAAAAATAAACAAACAAAAAACAACCCTAAACAAACAAATAATAAACAAGCTAAAGCAAAACAAAACTTGTCTCAAAAAAACAAAATAAATAAAGTTAAAAACAAAACCTCCAACAACAACAACAAAACAACACATCCACAATAAAAACATAAATAATAAAATTTTGGAGCTGAGGGTCTCAGGTATAGACTGCTTCTGTGTAAGGCACTTGGTTCTATCCCTGGCAGCTCTCTCCCTCTCCCTCACCCTCTCCCTCTCCCTCTCCCTCTCCCCCCTTCCCCATCCCCTCCCCCTCCCAATCCTCCTCCCAGTCCTCCTCCCAGTCCTCCTCCCCCCTCCTCTTCTCTCCCTCCCCTTCTCTCTTCTGCAGTTGGTGAGAACCTTTGAAGGCTGAACTTAGGCAAATCCAAAGCTGAGCCTGGACCATGACCTCAGTGCTCCTTAGATCCAGCCACCCGGGTTGGAGTGTAGACTTGAGGCACAGATTAGCAGGATCTCCTTGATATGAACCCAATCACTCTTCAGCCATTCAGTTTCCAGGCCACCCGACTCATTCATTTGTCTTCTTTTTAAAAACCTAGTCTTCTGTTGGCAAGGATGTGGAGCAAGAGGCACACTCCTCCATTGCTGGTGGGAGTGCAAACTTGCACAGCCACTTTGGAAATCAATATGGCGGTTCCTCAGAAAACAGAGAATCGATCTACCTCAAGACCCTGCTACACTACTTCTGGCCATATCCCCAAAGGATGCTCCATCCTACCAACAAGGACACTTGCTCAACTATGTTCATAGCAGCCGTATTCATAATAACCAGAAACTGGAAACAACCCAGATGTCCCTCAACCAGGGAATGGACAAAGAAAGTGTGGTGCATTTACATAATGGACTATTACTCAGACATTTTAAAAAATGGATGGAACTAGAAAAAAAATCATCCCGAGCAAGGTAACCAAGACCCAGAGACAAGCATGTACTCATTGACAAATTGATATTAGCTGTAAAGTAAAGGATAATCATTTTACAATCCACAGACCCAGACAGGCTAAGTAGTAGAAAATGCTTTAAACGTGACACATAGATCTTCCTGGGAAGGGGGAACAGAATAGATTTTGCAGGTGGACTAGGGGCAGATGAGAATGGGGACAGGAGGGATTGGGTCACATGAGTGGAAGGAGAGACTGTGGGGAGAGAGAGATGCCTGTTTTTTGAGGCCATTTGGGTGATAATGTGAAAACCCAGTGCACTAGAAACTCAAGGGTTCTACAAGGGTGACCTTAGCAAGGACACCTAGTAACAGAGGACAGAGATTCTGAACCAGCCAACTTCTGGAACCAGGCAATTCCCAGTAGTGGGACTGGGACACCAACCCAGCACCAAACCTTTAACTTACAATCTGTCCTGCCTGCAAGATGTGCTGGGCAGTGGAAGAGCAGGACTTTGGAAAGGGCCAATCAAAGACTGCTCTAACTTAAGGCCGACACCATGAGAGGAAGCCCACGCCCCACACTGACTGGAACCAGAGACTGGATAGACTGGAGACCAAGGATAGATGGGAAAAAAAACCAATAAAAGATTCAAATGATATTCTGTTATACTCATAAATGGGTCCCTAGCCCAGCCATCTCCAGAGAGGCCTCAGTGATGGGAGCAGATACAGAGAAGCACAGCCAAACTTTAGGTGGAAAGAGAGCCCAATGGAGCTATCCATTGGGTCCCTCCCCTTGGAGCTCAGGGAAACCTTGTGGAAGACAGGGAGAAAGAATTATAAGACCCAGAGGGGTTGAGGACGCCAGGGGAACATGGCCCACAGAATCAACTAAGCAGGGCTCTCAGAGGCTCACAGAGACAGAAGCAGCAATCACAGAGCCTACATGGGTCTGCCCTAGGTCCTCTGTGTATATGCTGTGGCTGTTAGCTTGGCGTTTCTGTGAACTCCTAACAGTGGGTGTGGAGGGTGTCTCTGACTCTTTTGGATGTTCTTGGGACCCTTTTCCTTCTGCTGGGTTTCTTCACCCAGGCCTGATGTGAGGGCTTGTGCCTAGGTTTATTGCATCTTGTTATGCCACCTTCAGCCACTATCCCAGGAGGCCAGCTCTTTTCTGAAGGGACACAGAGGAGGATGGATCTGGGGCAGAGGGGAAGTAGTGGGTGGGGTTGGGGAGGAGCGGAGGGGGGGAAACTGTGGTGGTGGGACACAGTGTAGGAGAAAGGATTTTTTTTTTTAAAGAAAGTTTAAATAAGAAAGTGTTAAAGGTTTTTTTGTTTGTTTTCGTTTTTGGTTTATTTTTGGGTTTTTTTTTGTTCTTTTGTTTTTGTTTTTTGTTTTTTTGTTTTTTGTTTTTTTGGTTTTTTGAGATAGAGTTTCTCTGTGTAGCCCTGGCTGCCCTGGAACTCCCTCTGTAGACCAGGCTGGCCTCGAACTCAGAAATCCGCCTGCCTCTGCCTCCCAAGTGCTGGGATCAAAGGCGTGCCCCACCACTGCCCGACTTATTCATGTTTTCCTAAGGAGTGTAATTATGAGCTATAATTTGCATTTACTTAGCTTTCAGTGAAACCATGGTTTTTCCCCTTGTGTTCATTAAATAATTGCACAGAGGCTAGAGAGATGGCTCAGAGGTTGAGAGCATTTGTGATTCTGGAGGAGGGGCCAGGTTCAGTTTCCAGTAGCCATATGGTGGCTCAGAGCATGCACAATTCCAGTTTTAGGGAGTCTGATGCCCTCTTCTGACTTCTACAGGCACCAGCCTTATATATGGTGCACATACATGCAAGCAAAACACCCATATGCATATAATAAAGTGAAATAAGATAAAATAAAACGAAGAACAGTTCTGGCTTTTTGAACACTGGGTGGTGATATCTTATGTCTACAATCTGCTTGTTTGGAACACAGTGATGCAGACAGACTCTGTAGTCAGTACAGACAAGACAGACAGACACTGATTTTACGCTCCAATTTAGAATTTGGACTTGTGGGCTTGCTAAAGTCTGTGACTAGCTAGATAACCTTTTTCAGTTATTTTGGTTTAAAAAATTATTGATTGTAAGGTAGAACTGGTGCAAGCCTTTAATCCCAGCCCTGGGAAGGCAGAGGCAGAAGTGGGTGGATCTCGGTGAATCCAAGGCTAGTCTAATTTACATAGCAAGTTCCAGGCTAGCCAGCACCACATAGTGAGATACTGTCTAAATTTTTTGTCTTGATTCTGTCAATAAGATGTTGACGAGAAAGAAAGAAAGAAAGAAAGAAAGAAAGAAAGTAAGTAAGTAAGGCAGGCAGGCTGGGCATGTTGGCGTGTGCCTATGTTGGGTTTCAAACCTGGACAAACAGCTGAGGTGCCTTCTAACCATCTCACAGTGAACCAAACTGCCTAGCTCTCCCTGCATCCCCCAGCCCCTACCTGTTACAAGGCCCTCCTGGCTGACACGCCCCACATCCTACCCTGAACTCTCCAGCCCAGGGGCCTGGCTGCCCTTCCCCTAGCTGCCCTTTCCTATATAATCCCACCATTCTGGTTACCTGGAACCAGATGAAAAGAGAGGTTTTCATCTCCTCTCTTTGGACCTCACGGCTGCTGCACCTGGTTCCCCTCTCTTCTTCCTTCCCCTCCCTGCTCTCCTCTCATAGCTCAGGGTAATGTCCGCCCCGGGCTCTCCCAGATGTTCCTGCCTCTGGCTCTGCTCTCCCACATCTCTATAATAAACTGTCTCCTCCACTATAGCTAGGAGCAGTCACGTCCTTTCTTTTTGTTTAAGTTTTTCATTCACCTATAATTCTAGTAGTTGAGAGTCTAAGGCAAGATTGTGAGTTCTAGATCAGTTTGGACTACCAAGTGAAACCCTTTTACTAGACAGACAGACAGACAGACAGACACACACCCCAGAAAACTAAATTTGGATAAGACAACAACAATAAGTGCCTGCCAGACTGTTGGAGCAGCCAGTTGGCATCTTTCTGACTATGTCCAAGGTGCTATGTAACTCACTAGGGTGTCCGAGAGCTCCAGAGAACTTCACTGCAGGTAGAAGACACTCAAGGGTGGTGCCCCTTTGCTGGAGGCACTAGCCTCTAAGTCCAGCTACTTCAGAGGTTCAGGCAGGAGGATCACAGGTTCAAGGCCTGTCTAGGCTGTAGAGAGGATTCAAGGCCGGTCTGAGAACTTTAGCAAGACTGGAATAAAACTAAGAAATTTAACTAAGAAATGTGGGCTACAGCAATAGCTCAGTGAGGAAAAGTGCTAAGCTTGAGGACCTCTGAGTTTGATCTTGGAATCTAGGTAAAGGTGGAAAGAGAGAATGGGCTCCATAGTGTTGTCTTGTGACTTCCATCTCTCTCTCTCTCTCTCTCTCTCTCTCACACACACACACCCATGTATACATTCAGAATATATACAATCTTTTGAAAGGTTGAAAGGCATCCTTTAAAACTTAGACTCAACCTTTTAACCTAAACATAGAATCTGAGTCATAATAATGGCATTTAAATATGTCAAGCATATGTCAAGTATTCAAAATATCCGGCTAGTCATTCTCCTCACAGATGCAGTATGGAAGGTGGTATCAGGCATGAAGAGACCAACCTGACAGGAAAAGAGTGACCTAAAAGAGCCAGTGTCTGTGTCTAAGACACACCAAGCTCCTCCTGCCATATGCCCAGCTACATGGTTTTCCTGGGCTACTCATCCAATCTCCTCATTGCTGCAGGGCAAATATGGCTTCTGCTGTTCCTTGTGTTAACTGTGCTACAGGCCGGGGCCAGGAGTGAGAAAGGTTGGCTACACAGGCTCCTCTCAAACTGGCCTCAAACAACCCCCTGCTTGGCCTGTGAGGAGTAGGGAGGGACTTCACATATTCCACCACAGCCAGCTGCACTGTTTCTTTCATCTCCAGACTATGTCTGCAGAAGAAAATGGATTTGCTAACCCTGTCTCGAAAAACCAAAAAAAAAAAAAAAAAAAAAAATGGATTTGCTCCCCTAAATCCTAGAAAAACTTTAAAGTTTTATTTTTATTATTTTTGTGTGTGTGTATGGGTATTCTACCTGCATGCAGAAAAAAAAATCAAATAAAACAAGAAAATGTTCATAGACACAAAATGAATGATACAGAAAGGTCACAAAGTCAGCAGTGTAAACCAGCTTATCACAGCACCGTGGAGGCTGCGGCTGGGTGGACTCTCCACGTTCCTGGCCAGCCTGGGCTACAGAGTGAGCTTGTGTCTCAGAAATAAAACTAAAAGGAAAACTAAAAGGAAAAGAAAATGCTCGTTCTGGTGGGATATATAGGCTTGTGATTAGCCTTGGGAAATGAAGGCAAGAATATCAAGGTCATTCTCTGCGACATATTGAGGAGATGGCTAGCCTGGGGTACTCAGACTCGGGTCTGGGTCCTTTGGAAGAGCAGCTGATACTCTTAACCACTGAGTCAATGCTCCTGCTATCTGGATAAACTTCCACAGACCTGATTTAAGATGACATAGCTCAGCTGGGCATGGTAGGCAAGCCTTTAACCCCCACACTTGGCAGGATTTCTGTGAGTTTGAGGCCAGTCTGCTCTACAGAGTGAGTTCCAGGATAGCCAGGGCTACACAGAGAAAAACTATCTCGGAAAACCAAATAAAATAAAATAAAACAAAGACGACGACGACCTAGC
Organism: Rhynchomys soricoides; assembly: GCA_019843965.1. Classification (NCBI taxonomy): domain Eukaryota; kingdom Metazoa; phylum Chordata; class Mammalia; order Rodentia; family Muridae; genus Rhynchomys; species Rhynchomys soricoides. Next base: position 224,802 of record JADRCH010000443.1, read on the forward strand.
CCTACTGCTTCAAGCTCCTTTTGTTAGTCTAGAAAGGCTCAGATCTTTGTGTGTAGTTCCTTTCTTCTGGATGTGCAAACAAATGACAGGATCTTGTACCCAAGGGTGGGTTCAGTTTCTCCCACAGAGAGGAGTCAATTGCCATAGCATTTACCATATGTATCCTTTTGGTGGCTCACAGGCAATGACTCAAGAGAGTGCTTAAAAGCCCCTCTCCCTTCTCTCTTCTAAGACAGGTGAGTGAGGTGTTTCTAGAGATCCTTTCTTGGAATTATAATCTGAGCCAGAAGCCACCAGGTTTTCACAAGGAGTGTAACACAGGCATAAATGGGAAGATTCCCAGAACATTGCAGGCTGGAAGAGGAGGCCTCAGCAGTTGTTAGCTGTGCTGGAATCCTCCCTCCTTCCTTCCCTTCATTCCTCTTTCCCTCCTTCCCTCCTTCCCTCCCCTCCTCCCTCCCTCCCTCCCTTCCTCTGTTGTATGTTTTCTGCTTGATTTTCAATTAAAAACTCTACTCGTGTATGCACCTTATCTTGATTGTGTCCATCCCCACTACTATCCCCAAGACTCCTCAGCTTCTCTCACCGTCATGACTCCTCAGCTTCTCTCACCTTCATGACTCCTCAGCTTCTCT
>JADRCH010000444.1:0-19883 GCA_019843965.1 Rhynchomys soricoides
GGAGTTAGAGGTCACAGAGTTGGTCTGATGGCGCATATTCCAGTTAGCTGCTTCAGGAGATGGGGGCTTTGTTCCTGGGATCTCACTAATGATCTAAGTATCTCACAGTAACACATCCCTGGCTTCAAGTTCACAGAGCTCAGCAACAGTGAGACTTGGGTCTTAGAAGTGTCATTGAAATGCAGCTGTGATTTGGAGGATTAGGCTTTATTCAGTGACTTGGGAAATCCTCCAGTCTCATGCAATGTTCTCATTCCAGAGACTAGGTGAATTTGACTTCAGTAAGAAGCACTGCATGTCATGGAGAATTCTGTCAGTACAGGCAATAGGAATTGTATGTGACCTCTTCACAGTCTTAGGACAGACTCCTGCAGCTCTTCCTGGAGAAGAACCTGGGGAGAATCTGCAGAATGAAGTGTTAGTGGTCCAGTGCCATCTTTTAAAATCAGCTAACACTCACCAATACTTGCTGTAGGACTACTCATATTTCTTATCTTTCTCAATGGGTCACAAGCCAAGGCATTCTCTAGTGTTCTGTGAGCCCACCTTTTTTCTTACAAGATTGATGTGTCACCTCAGGACACTTGATGAGCTCACTAGTTTCCATTAGAATTTATGTACAGAAATTTGTCCAGTGTACTTTGCAAACACAATATGGGTCTTAAGCCAGATGGAGACTGATTCTGACTTCTATGTGTCCCAATGGTACACTAAGACCTTGGTAGTGTTGGGGATCCTCAAACTTCAGTTATAGAGAGAAATTAGAGGAGGATATTGCTGTTGTGGCTGCCATTACTGTCTCCTCAGAGCCTTGTCATCATGGCATACTCTTGTTAGTATGGGTGAGTAAACTCGTAAGTAGTAAGTGATCCCAGAGGTCTTAGATGACACTTGTCTTTGTTTCTTTTCTTCATGGTGACAGAATATCCTGATAAACCACCTTGATGGAGAATAGATTTATTTTGTCTTACAGTTGCTGGGCATTGCTCATCATGACACAGAAGTCAAGACAGGAGGAACTTGAATCCAGTGTAATCCCACTTGTAATCATGAAATAGAAAATGAATGAATGCTGATGGTGAATTAGCATTTTTCTTTTTCAGGCTGTCTAGGACTCAAGAGTAGTTATATCCACTGTTATGGCCTGCTCTCACATCTAACTAACTTAATAAACAATCTTCCATAGACATGTCTTTCATAGGTTAAATGCTTCACCAAATTTGTGGTTAGAGCCTTTTATGCTAGATGATTCTAGATCCAATGGAATCATATACCTTAATCCTGTGCACTTCAAGGAACTGTACATCTCTATGCTCCTGGCTCTATTCTGAGAGCCTTGCTGAGGCATTACACTGAAGTATATGAGCATTTTTTAAATGTTTTATTCTATGTTCTTTGCATTTTCTAATAGGCTCCCAAATATTTCTGATTTTTTCAAGTTTAGTAGCTCTTTAGGACAACTTAAACTGAAGTAATTCCACTCAATGAGTTACTATTAAGATGACTCCAGATGAATTCCAACCTGTATTGGTAATGACACAGGGACAGTGTAGATGGGGTAAGTGAACCAGCTGCACAGTGTCACAGACTGAGTAGCAAGCAGCACAGGAGAAGTATGGTATCAGCAAAACTGATTCCTTAGGAATCTAAGATGAATGGCTTCAGGAGATGGGCTGTGTAGCCTTTGCTGTATCTTCAATGAGACTTCTGGGATGAAGGAAGAACAGGCTTGGTCATAAGATATAAAAATTCCTACCCCAGCTCATTCTGGACAATCCCCCAGTATTTTTTTTTTTTAGAACGACTTAAAATGTTATTTTTAATCATTTTTATGTGTATGAGTGTTTTGCCTGCATGTATGCCTTCTGTACACTGTATATGTGCCTTGTACCCTCAGAGGCCAGTAGAAGGTCCCAGATCCTCTGGAACTGTAGTTACAGATGTGTGTGAGCCACCATATGGGTGCCTTAAATTCAACCAGCGGTCTCTGAAAGAACAGCCAGTGTTCTTAATTCCTGAGCCATCCCTCCAGAGCTCATTTTTCTCATTTCTTGCTGTTTCCCTTTTCCACTTGACCCTTTTACATTCTGTTTTGTTGTTTTCTTTAATTTCAGTCACTATCCATCTCCACCCGGGAAGTAGAACCATCTGGAAATAACTCATTTCCATTCAGTGACTGTAAATATGTTAGTGCTCATCAAGTGTTTGCTGGGTGGATGGTTGGCAGTGAAAAATGGACTTCAGAGGTAATGTAGTCCCTGAGGTGAGGGAACCCATGGAGCTAGGTCGATTGAGGTTATCTGGAGCACTGAACTTTAAGGTGCTCATGACTCTTGTGAGATTCCCTTGCAGGCAAACTTCCACAGGAACTTCTGATTCTTTTCTCTTTTGTGAGGTGATCCCTTATTCTGAAAGCAAGGAGTCCTCAATCTACCTTGTATAACCCAAGATGTCCTTATGGAGTTGTCAATGGGGCCTAAAACAGTAGGATGGTGCATGTTCTTCAATCCACAACCTCATACAAAGGAATGCAGAAATTGATCATCTTACCCAATGTTCTCTTGCTCCAACACAATGTCTGAGACTGGGCAATGTTAAAGGAGTGGAAATTTATTTTGTTCATGGCTCTAGACACTGGGAGAGAAAATGTACAGCACTGAAAATGGTAAAGGGCCCTTTCCTGTTTCTTAGCCTGGCCAGGAACTCCAGTGTGAGCCAGAAAAATCATTTCATGTTACGTCACTTCAACCTTGCTATGGCTATTTCTAAGTGTCATTATCTCCTCTAACCTAATTACCTTCCGAAGTCTCACATAAAAATGACAATAGCATAGAAAGTTGGAACTGTGTTCCAAACATGTGAAGGGACACATTGAAACCAGAGAAAAGGACGTGAGACTAATGTGCTTTGAGGCTTAGTGCTGTATCTCAATGGTCCTGGTCACTGTAATATGTTGCACACAGTCCTCATAGTTGGCTGGCAATCTATTGAACTTGGTATTTTCAAGGCCATGTAGATTCTTCAAGTATAATTTGGGAGCTCATAAGCTCAGATTTTGAGCACAGCAGGAACCTCCTTCCTCATTAAATACATGTTTCTGTCTTTGACTGGGCATTCCTGGATGTGCACAGGGCATGAAGGAAAAATTTAAAAATTCTGAATTTAGTTCATCACTCACAAATCTGAAAACCGCCTACACAAACTCTTGGACTGTTCACTTAGATTGAGTATATATTTTTATAGACTTTATGATATGACACCACATTGATGCTTGTCCTGTCTGCAAATAGAATGCTGTGAAAAGTAGCCCAGAAGAGCATGAGATGAGTACTGGGTAATAGCATGAAGTAAACATTTATGATGAGCACATTTCCTGGGACTCTTTGGGCAGGGACTTAGCTCATGGAAGACAGAGACAAGACAGGCATATTGGGTCCGTGATGAGGACCTGCACCTTGAGAACAAAGCACTGTAACTAGATCTCTTTTGGAAACACAGAGATTTAGTCATGTTCCATTTCTCTTTATTTGGTTTAGTCAATCCATCTTCCATCAGGTGCTCTTATGTTCTTTCCCTCCTCATTTCTCTCCAAAGATGCACATCTACTTTAAGAATGTACAGAAATTACAAGAACGTAGGTGTTTGGCTCTTAGAAGACATCCATTACCAATAATTTCAGAACTTGTTACCCAGGTCTTTTGGAAATTGAGAAGAAACCACAGAAATCCTCAGTCTCAGGCATCAATCTGTCTTGGCTACAGTCTCCAGATGCCCAGTCTTATCTAGTAGTTGTGGCTGTGAAGCTGTTGTGGGCATGATGTTAAAGCCACAGCTCCCTCTCAGGAACAGAGTCCACATACATATGAATGAACCTGACAGGCTGGGGAAGGCAGAGAAGCATTTTGTAGAAGCAGCTGTGGTTCCTGCCTACATTTTCAAGATCTCTGCCTAATGGTAGCACCTATGAATAAAGAGCTCTTACTGTGCCATTTCTCAAGAACTCACAGGGTACCAATCTGTTGCAGACACAGGTATGCCACCATCACAGCAACACAACTGCACAACAATCTGACAAAGTACAATCATTTCCCATGTGGCATCATGCCTTGATTGAACACTCATCATCCCCCGCTTCGAATAACTATCCACTGTTTTATAGTGACACCATCCATATGATGCCAGAGTACTACTGAGAAGAATGTTACATTTATATTTTCAGTGCCATACCTGACTTCTTCTGAGCTTCAGATGAAGAACCCTAACTTAGAATTAGCCATAGGTCTTTCATTCCATGTTTCTGGGACAGCAGTGCAAATAAGACCCTTAGAAGCCTGGAAGATAGAAACGGGATTAATAAGTTAAAGAAAATTCATTTGACTCATTAAATTCTAGGGGAAGTGTACATACTAAACCATAACAAATAAAGAGAAAGAAAGAAGAAAAGAAATGTTACCCCTTGAATGGATTAGGACCTGTATTGAGCTGACTGAAGCTCAGTGAGTGTCAGCAGCTACATGGGCCTCATGTCTCAGTGTTGGAGCCTCATTCACATTTTATTACCAACACCACATCTGGGTCTGTGCTGGTTCTATTGCACATGATTTGTGTGAGGATGTTGGAGAGATTGAAGGTTATCTGGTTCATGAGTCACTGGCCTTGCCCAATTTCCATGTTAGCTCTAACTTGAATCCCACATACTGCTCTGACCAGGGAATCTTATTGAGTCTCTGTCCTGAATCTAGGGTTTCACCTTCTCAAGAGTTCTTTGCTTCTTCAGGATCTGATCCTTGTTTTCATACAGAATCACTTCTGCCCTATATGATGCTCTGCATCCCTGTCCTCTCACCATACCTCACTTTTGTTTTCACAACACCAATATTCCTTTGTCCTTAGTCCTCCTTGTCCCACACTTAAGATGTGCCCCCTTCCTACGGTTCAGTTCCAAAAGCTACAAAACAGAAGCCAGCACCCCTGACAACAATGAAGGATCTGCATATGACAGAACCAGTCAGTGTTTGTCCTATCAAGCCTTTGTTATATTGTTTGACATAACATTTTCCAGTTCCATTTAACTTCCTTTAAGGCTCAGAGAACACAGATTAAGAGGAGGTGGAGAGAATGTAATAGGTGGGGCATGGGGGAGAGTGCTGTGAAATATGTCTTGTGGACAGGGCATACCTATCACATTCATGATGGCTGCTCTCTGTGTAAGCTCCACCTGAGACCAAGCCAATCATAACCTAGTATGGACTTTGGAGATTATTTCAAGGCCTCACCTATTAGTGAGGAGTTGTTGGATATAGATATTTCCTGGAGAGGAAAGAATCCATGTTTTGAAACTGTGGCGAATGTAGGTTTTATAAGCTATTGCCTCCAAACATGTGCACATATGGGTAGCATTGACTTGACTTAAAAATGTCATGAAGTTGTAAGAGGTTTATGTTGGAAACATATAGGTGGAGTTGAGGGTAAAATAGCCTAGAAATGTAATCATATTTAATTATTTATGTAGCATATACAATCCCCAAAAGGAGAAGATAGTACCTACTTCATGGCTGAATAATTTAAAGACAATGAAACTTCAAAAAAGTGGTCAAGGAAGATTCTGCTAAATATTATATAAATGGGTATGTATGGGCTCTGTGAAAGGGATGAATTGATGAGTTTCAAGTCAGTAGGATACAAAGATGCTGCATTTACTCTATTCTCAACCCTTGAATACACTGGCCTTGTGACAGCAAAGGGTGGAGACAATCTTGACTTTAGAAAATAGAGACAAGGAGGTCTTGCTTTCATGAGAAAAATTCAGGCAACCTCTTTCACGGTCATGGGAAAAGTCCATGAGAACTCATTCAGAAAGCAGCAAGATTGTCAGTGTGTGTGTCTCAAACAGGCTCACATAATCTCATTAGGGAATGGAATATTGACAGGAACTTCAGGGAAGCAATGAATGTTTTTCTGTCTTACAGTATAGTACTTTCATGGGTGTTTGCCTATGTGGAAATTTAACATAATACATGCTAGTAGGCAGACAATCTTGAATGCCCATTGTTCCTCAAAAATAATTTTAAACAACTGGACTGATGTAATATCTGTCCCAATGTTTACTGAAGTACAAATTCCATGCTGATGGCACATGGAACAAGGGCCACAGTGATGTGAGAGCTACAAGCACCATCCAGTCAGGGTGACTTCACACCTTATGCCTCCTGACAGAGAATTGAGGAGTGAGAAACTTTGCAACTGTGAGATCAGGAAGAGAACATAGAAATGCAAAAATCTATTTGTCAGTAAATTGTCACTTCCTGTCCTCACTTGACTTGAGACTTGAGATTACTGTGTTAGGTGGTCTTCATTTGTAATTCATTGAGATCCTGCACATTATTTGCCAATGTCATATAGGACTATGTTCGTGTTGACAGGAAGCAAGAGCCCCTTTCCTTCCACACAGCACTTCTTTTCCTTCTTTTTTCAAAAAATAAATTGCTCTCATTTTATTGGTTATGTGTGAATTTATCATATAGAATTTAGTTTCCATTTCCCCTGCGATTGGGTATGTTGGCTTTATGCAACCTCTTCTGCTCACGTGCACTGAACCAAAAGGTAGGATCCCAATCGGAGGATGGAGAGTAGAAAGATGCCTGCAAGAGAAGCATTATGTCTCTTTTCTTTTCCCTTATCTATGTTTTATTCTGCAGACTTGCATCTTAGACAAGTGATGAAAAGTAATGGTTCTTTAGAAGAAAAATGAGGCTGCAGTGTTGGAGTACTTCAATTTTTCATATAAAATATAACCACAGGATATGTTTAAGAGGAGAGAATGTCAAATCTCCATACTATTGGTACTTCTGTTCTTCTTCAGAGGAGCATCCTTGTCTGCAGTATTTATTTTTGCTTTAATTTTTATTTATTTTATTTACTTTATTTCCTGATCACAGTCGATGTCTTCCCAGTCCCACCATTACAAATCCCTTTCCCCACTGCCCACTCCCTTTCTCTGAGGAGAAGGGGAGCCTTTGGGTACTACCTCACACTGGGACATCTATGCTCAGCAAGACTAGGAGCATCCTTTCCAACTGAGGTCCTACCAGGAAGTCCAGGTAGGGGGAAGAGATCTAGTTGTGGAGAGCAGAGACTGAGACAGTCCACACTCCACCTGTTAGGCACCTCATATGAGGACAAGATACACTTTTTCTACAAATATATAGGGGGTCTAGGCCCACCTCCTGAGTGAACCCTGGTTGGTGACCCAGGTTCTGTGAGACCCCATGGTCCCAGGTTAGTTGACTCTATGGGTCTTCTTGTGGTGTCCTTGAGCCCTCTGACTTGCTAACTTATATCTCCCAATTTTGCACACGACTCGCCGGGTTCTGTCTTTTGTTTGGTAGTAGGTCTCTGTGTCTGCCTCCATCTACTGCTGGATGAAGCCTATCAGAAGACAGCTTTGCTAAGGTTCCTGTCTGCAAGCACATCAGAGAATCATGAATACTGCCAGGGGTTGACTGTGTCATATAGGGTGGGTCTCAAGTTGGAGCCTTCATTGGTTGGCTGTTCCTTCAGTCTTTGCTCCATCTTTATCCCTGCACTTCTTGTAGGCTGGACACATTTTGGGTTGAAGGATTTGTGGATGAATTATTGTACTGCTACCTCCTATGGAAGTCCCGTCAGGCTACAGGAGTTGGCCACTCTAGTCTTTAGATCCCCCTCTGATAGGAATCTCAGCTAGGGTTACCCCCTTTGACTTCCCATATAATCTTTCATCCCACACCTCCAGTTATTCAACAGAGACCCCTAAACCCTGCTTATATCTATTCTTACCCCCAGGCCACTTCTACCATCTACCCACACCTGATTGCCATTCCCATTCCCCTCCTGACCCCCTCTTCTACCCAGTTCCTTCTCTCTATTCACATCCAATGACTCTTTTGAGTAAGATTCTTGCATTCCCCCTTGGGACCTACTTATTACCTAGTTACTTTTGGTCTGTGGATTGTAACATGGTTGTCCTGCACTTTTTGGCTAATGTCTACTTATAACTAAGCACATATCATATGTGTCTTTATGGCTCTGGATTACCTCACTCAGGATGATATTCTCAAGTTACATTAATTTGCCTGCAAAATTAATGATATCTTTGTTTTTAATAGCTGAATAGTATTCCATTGCCTAGATGTACAACATTTTCGTTATCCATTCTTCAGTTGAGGAACATCTAGGATTTTTCTAGTTCTTGGATATTACAAATAAAGCCTCTATGAACATAGTTGAGCAAGTGTCCCTGTGGTATAGTGGGACATCTTTTGGGTATATGCTCATGAGTGGTTTAGCATGGTCTTGAGGTAGAACTATTCCCAGATTTCTGAGAAACCATCAAATACATTTCCAAAGAGGTTGTACTAGTTTGCACTCTGACCTGAATCATTGCCAGCCTGTGTTATCATTTGAGTTTTCGATCTCAGCCATTCTGAGAGGGGTAGAGTAGAAACGTAAGGGGTCTTTGGAAGTTGATTGGAAGGTGTTTTGCTGGGGCAAACACATGAAGCTACATTTAGCTGAAGTGGAGATGGGTGAAAGACTAAGGCAGACTAGAGATTGAATGTTTCACTGCAGCCAACACAGGAGGGAGGATGTTCTGCTACGTCCAGCACGTGAAAGGACACGTGATGAAAGATTCTTTGCTAATGACACCCATGTATTATTGGTCTGCCTTACACTGCATAGTTGAGCTGCATTTTTCAGGACTCCATAGAGAGAAAGACACCAAAAAGCTTCTGGTGGTGTGCTGCTATTTCTTGTTGCTTCCATGGACATGGGCTGATTAACATAGTGATGTCAGCTGTCAGGTGCACATGCTGATGCAAGACCTGTGTAGGACACATGATGTTTAGAGAGAGTATAAAAAGGACTTGACAGGCAGTAATGGAGGCTGTGCTTGGCTTTTTTTTTATAGAGCGAGCTGTGCAAAGCTTGTGAGTCTTTGTTGATTTTCTATTCTCTGAGAGAGAGGCACAGCTGAAAATTTCTTCTGACTTTATTCCTAGTCCCTCATGCTGACTCGAACCTGAGCCTGAGGCCTGGCTGTTTCTGCTAGGTAGTGCCGCTGCTGCTGTTGATTTGTGTTTGCTATCTGACTCTACTGAACTAGACTGCTGGCATATCCCTGAAGTGTTTGCAAATGAATTGAGTTGCCATTGGTAACTTGTGAAATGAATTGCTAATTTTCAGACAACACAGGTGGGAGTTAATCCAAAGAATCTTTCTAAACAGGTCCACTTCCTCCACATCTTTTCTTTCCCACTACCTCTGGTGGGCGTTGAGTTAAGAGGGAGGTTAAAGTGTTTAAGAACCATCATTAAAAATAGGTTTTGAAAAATTAAAGTTACAAAGGAGAGTAAGATAGAATCTCAGGATGTTTTGATTTTCGTTTTTCTGATTACTAAGAAGGTTGACCATTTTGTTATGGACTTAAGGGTCATTTGAGATTCATCTTTTGAGGATTACTTGTTTAGCACTCTACCCCTTTTTAAAATTGGTTTATTTAGATTATTGGTGTCTAATTTCCTGAGTCCTTTAAAAATTTTGTATATTAGCCCTCTGTCAGATATAGAATTGGTGAAGAACCTTTCCCAGTCTGTAGGCTGCCATTTTTGTCCTATTGGTGCTCTCCTTTGTCTTATGGGTGATTTTTAGTTTCATGAGGTCTCATTTATCAGTTGTTGATCTTAGAGCCTGAGGCATTGGTGTTTCTTTCAGGAATTTGTCTCCTGTACTAAGGAGTTTGCAGAGAGCCTCCTGGCCTGGAAAACGTAGTAGAGTGCACACAGTAGGACTCTGGTGATGGCTTTAAAGTCTGAGAGTTTCAGGATTTTCTAGCTCTCTAACTGTACTGAAATGCTGATGAAAACTTGTAAAAAAAAAATCCTAAAAACTTTTTGCTCTTTCTGAGGGTAAAAGGCTGCTGGTTTAGGGGATTGACACCTATAGCCTAAGCCCCAGGGGATTAAGTAATGTGACCTTTGTTCTATTCTCAGCAGGAATTGCTGGGCTCTAACTTTCAGCCTGCTAGTCCGAAGTTGCAGGAAGAAAAAAAGGACACTTAGAAAATGATTATAGCATTTATTACTAAATTGTAAAAAGTTTCCTATGACAGCTATGTAAGGGGAAAAGCAGAAAGATCCTAAGTGGGGAAAGGGAAACCTTCTTCTAAGTGGGGAAAGCATATCACTCTAAGGGGGAAAAGAAAGAATTCTACTCTAAGGGGAAAAAGGAAAGGATTTCGCCACCCAATCCTCTTTGTCTTCAGTACTTATAAATCTTTCAGAATACATGATCACATGTTACAAAGTTCATCACAAGTTCACACAAAAAATCAAATCATACATGGAATTAGAAGTTTGCAACAGAGAAAGTTTACTCGCATATCCGTTAGGAGTAATTACCTGGCTGAGCATCCATCACCTGTCTCAGCTCCACAGGTTCACTGAAGGTTGAAAACCATAACTAAGTTATTAGTGAAGTTCTGTATAGATAAACCCAGTCAATATTTTATCTCCTGGCCTAGCACCTACAGTAAATCTTTAGTTCCCTTTGTATGACCTTTGGTTAATTGTTTTAAAACCTCTTGGAATGTGCTCTGAGTAGGAGAATGTCTGATTACTATCTAAGAGCAATTAACTGGTGACTTTTGGAAGACTGGCAGAGTTCTCATTGCAGTTTTGACTATCAGAGAAGGACCCAATAGCAGTCCCACTATAAAAGAGTTTAATAATCACTGATATAATTTTAGGAATTCTTATAGGATCATCATAAAGACTTAAGTCATCTATTTGCCTATATAGCATCACTACAAGACAGTACATCATCGTAGATCTGCAGAGATCTGCTCCAAAGGGGTCTGCTACTACTTAGTGATCGTTGTTTAATAATAACAGGAAAAGCATAATAGTAGCAGGAGTCTTTCCTAAAATGAATCCCTTACAGCCTTGCTTAATAAGAGCTCACCTGTCGCAGATTATATAATAATCTGAAGCAGGCTATTTCAAGATGATCGCCTGCTAGTTATTGCCTTGTCCCATTATGGCTCCCGACAGGAGTTCAAGGCTATTCCCCACATTTTGGTCTATTAGATTTCATGTATCCAGTTTAGTTTGAGGTCTGTGATTCACTTGGATTTGAGTTTTGTGCAGGATGATAGATATGGATTTATTTGCATTCTTCTACAGGCAGACATCCGTTTAGATCAGCACCATTTGTTGGAGGTGCTTTCTTTTTTTCATTGTATAGTTTTTTTGATTATTTGTCAAAAATCAAGGATCCGTAGGTGTGTGGGTTTATTTTAGTCTTTAATCCATTTCCATTGATCATCCTTTCTCTTTTTATACCAATAACATGCAGCTTTTATTACTATTGCTCTGTAGTACAGCTCGAGATTAGGGATTTTCCTTCATTGTTCAGTTTTGTTTTATCTAACCTGGGTTTTTGCTTTTTCAAATGAAGTTGACTATTGCCCTTTCAAGGCCTGTAAATAATTGAGTTGGAATTTTGTTGGGAATTGCATTTAATCTGTAGATTGCTTTTGGTAAAATGACCATTTTCACTATGTTAATCCTGCCTATCCATGAACACTGGGGATCTTTCCATCTTCTGATATCTTCAATTTCTTTCTTCAGAGACTTGAAGTTCTTGTCTTGTAAGATTTTCCTTGCATTGTTATAGTTACACCAAGATATTTTATATTATTTGTGGCTATTGTGAAGGGTATTGTTTTCCTAATTTCTATCTCAGCTTGTTTATCTTTTGTATAGAGGAGGAATGCTGATTTCTTTGAGTTAAAAATTTTCCACCAACTTTGCTGAAGGTATTTATCAACTATGGTAAATCTCTGGAAGAAAGTTTGAGATTGCTTATGTATATTAACATATCTTCCACACATTGCAACATTTTGACTTCTTTCTTTCTGATTTGTATCCCCTTGATCACCTCTATTTGTCATATTGTTCTAGTGAAAACTTCAAGTAGTATACTGAATAGATAGGGAGAGAATGGGCAACCTTGTCTTGTCCCTGATTTTATTGGAATTGCTTTACATTTTTCTCGATTCAAATGGGTGTTAGTAATTAGCTTGCTGTATATAGCTTTTATTATGTTTATGTATGTACCTTATATCCATGATCTTTCTAGGGCCTTTTTTACTCTCTCTCTTCAACCTAGTGCCCCTCCTGGTCCCTTCCATCAGAGTCCTTTCCCCCATTTCCTCTCCCCTTCACCTCTGAGAGGATGGTCCCCCAGGTATCCCTCAACCCTGGCATATCAAATGTCTGCACAATTAGGGGCATCCTCTCCTACTGAGGCAGTACAGGCAGCCCTCTACTACATATGTTCAGGGGACCTCAGTCCAGCCTGTGTATGCTCTTTGGTTGGTGGATCAGTATTGAGAATTCGCAGGGGTCTAGGTTAGTTGATGCTGTTGGTCTTCCTGTGAGGTTTCTATTTCCTTCAGGACTCTCAATCCTTTCCACCAACTCTTTCATAAGGGTCCTCTACGTCCATCCAATGTTTGGCTGTGGGTATCTGCATCTGTTTTAGTCAGCTGCTGTGTAGAGCATCTCAAAGTATAGTTATGGTAGGCTCCTGTCAGTAAGCATAATGGAGTATCATTGATAGTGTCGGGGACTGGTGTATGCCCATGGAATGGGACCCAAGTTGGGTGGATCATTGCTTGACCATTCCTTCAGTCTCTGCTCCATTTTGTCCTTGTATTATTTTAGACAGGACATCTTTGTGGTCAAAAATTTTGTGTGGGAGGGTTCCTGTCCTTATCCCTCCAATGTTGGTCCTGCCTGACTATATGAGGTAGCCTCTTCAGGTTCCATGTCCTCACTGTTAGGTGACTTGTCTAAGGTTACTCACATTGACTTCTGGGAGACTTCTTCATCCCAGGTCTCACAGATTACCTAGAGATTCCCATTATATTCCCACCCCCAGGAGCTGTAGATTTCCATTCATTCTCCTGGTCCTCTGGGCCTCTCACTTGCCTCTTCCCACAGCTGATAGTGCCCCTATTTCTCCACCCCTCCAATCTCTCACCTAGATCCCTCCTTCAGTCTGCCTTTTATTTATATTTTGTTCCCCCTTCCAATTTCTCTGAGACTTTTTACGTGAAGGGGTGGTGGATTTTGTCCAAAGCTTTTTCAGCATCTAATGAAATGATAAAGTGACTTTTTTCTTTCTTTTGTTCATATGGTAAAATGTGTTTTTGATTTTTGTATACTGAACCATCTCTGCATCCGTGGGATCATAATCGATGATGTTTCTGATGTGTTCTTGGATTCGTTTTGTGAGAATTTTATTGAGTATTTTTGCATCAATGTTCATAAGAAAAATAGTCTTTGTGTGGTTTAGGTATCAGAGTGACTATAGGCTCATAGACTGAGTTTGACAGTGTTCTTTCTGCTACTATTTTGTGGAATAGTTTGAGGAATATTGGCTTATCTCTTTGAGGATTTGGTAGAATTCTATGCTAAAACCATCTGACCGTGGGCTTTCTTTGGTTGGGATTGTTTTAATGACTGCTTCTATTTCCTTAGGGATAATAGGGCTGTTTAAATAATTTACACTACCTTGATTTAACATTAGTAGTTTGTATATGTCTAGATTTTCCAAGTTTGTGGAGTACGGGCTTTTGAAGTAAGACCTAAATATTCTTTGAATTTTCTCATTGTCTGCTGCTATGTCTCCCTTTTCTTCTCTGATTTTTTTTTTTTTTTAAATTTGGATACTGTCTTTTAGTTAGTGAGTTCAAGTGTTTTTCTTAACTGCTGAGCCATTTCTCTCTTGTTGATTTTCTAAAAGAACCTACTCTTGATTTTGTTGCTTCTTTGTATTGTTTTCTTTGTTTCTAATTGATTAATTTCAGCCCGATTTTGATTATTTCCTGCTCTCCATTCCTCTTGCAAGTATTTGCTTCTTTTTTACTACAGCTTTCAGATGTACTTTTAAATTGCTGGTATGAGAACTTTCTTTCTTTCTTTTTCCTACTTTATTTACATTTCAAATGTTTCCCCCTTTCCAGATCTCCCCTTTGGAACCTCCCCATTTCCTCCCCCCTCCCCTGCCACTATGGGGTATTTTCCCACCCACCTACCCACCAACCCACTCTCATCTTCCCTCCTTGGCATTCTCCTATACTGGAAGATCTAACACCCTCAGGCCCAAGGGCCTCTCCTCCCCCTGATGGATAACAAGACCCTCCTCTGCTGCATATGTGGCCAGCACCATGGGTCCCTCTATGTGTATTTTTTGGTTGGTGGATCAGTCTCCAGGAGTATCTGGGAAGTCAGGCCAGTTGCCACTGTTGCTGCCTCCATGGGGCTGCAAACTCCCTCAGCTCCTTCAGTCCCTTCCCCAAGTCCTCCATCTGGGACCTCACACTCCGCCCTACTGTTGCTGTGAAATGACTCTTGGGTATTTCGAACTTTTGGGCTAATAACCACTTAACAGTGAGTACATATCATGTTCATTCTTTTGTGACTGTGTTACCTCGCTCAGGATGATATTTTCAAGATCCATCCATTAGTCTGCGAATTTCATGAAGTCATTGTTTTTAATAGCTGAGTAGTATTCCATTGTGTAAATGTACCACATTTTCTGTATCCATTCCTCTGTGGAGGGACATCTGGGTTGTTTCCAGCTTCTGGCTATTATAAATATGGCTGCTATGAACATAGTGGAACATGTGTCTTTATTACATGTTGGAGCATCTTCTGGGTATATGCCCAGGAGTGGAATAGCTGGGTCCTCAGGTAGTATTATGTTCATTTTCTGAGGGTCTGCCAAACTGATTTCCAGAGAGTTTGAATCAACTTGCATCCTTACCAGCAATGGAGGAGTGTTCCTCTTTCTCCACATCCTTGCCAAGATCTGCTGTCACCTGAGTTTTTGATCTTAGCCATTCTGACTGGCGTGAGGTGAAATCTCAGGGTTGTTTTGATCTGCATTTCACTGATGACTAAGGATGTTGAACATTTCTTTAGGTGCTTCTCTGCCATTCAAGTTTCCTCAGTTGAGAATTCTCTGTTTAGCTCTCTTCCCCATTTTTTTTTTGATAGGGTTATTTGGATCTCTGGTGTCTAGCTTCTTGAGTTCCTTGTATACTTTGGATATTAGCCCTCTATCAGATGTAGGATTAGTAAAGATCTTTTCCCAATCTGTAGGCTGCCATTTTGTCCTATTTACAGTGTCCTTTGCCTTACAGGAGCTTTGTAATTTTATGAGGTCCCATTTGTCGATTCTTGATCTTAGAGCACAAGCCATTGGTGTTCTGTTCAAGAACGTTTCCCCTGTGCCCATGTGTTTGAGACGTTTCCCCACTTTCTCTTCTATTCGATTCAGTGTATCTGGTTTTATGTGGAGGTCCTTGATCCACTTGGACTTGAGCTTTGTACAGGGAGATAGGAATGGATCAATTCACAATCTTCTACATGTAGACCACCAGTTGAGCCAGCACCATTTGTTGAAGATGCTGTCTTTTTCCCACTGTATGGTTTTAGCTTCTATGTCAAAGATCAAGTGACCTTAGGGGTGTGGGTTCAATTCTGGGTCTTCGATTCTATTCCATTGATCTACCTGCCTTTCACTGTGCCAATACCATGCAGTTTTTATCACTACTGCTCTGTAGTACAGCTTGAAGTCAGGGAGGCTGTTTCCCCCAGAAGTCCTTTTATTGTTGAGGATAGTTTTTGCTATCCTGGGTTTTTTGTTATTCCATATGAATTTGAGAATTGCTCTTTTGATCTTGGGGCAGCCAGAACTGGCTGCCTCCACCACCAGTAGGTGGCTGATATAGGCTAGGTGATACAGTTAGGGCAGGAGATTTCTGTGCCCAGCAATTGTGTTATCTGGCTAGATTTAAAATAATAAAGCTGTTTAGTGTTTTTCTTCCATGGAGCTAAGGTGGGCAGGAGAATGAGAGAAGATTGGGCAGTTGATGGAGGCTTGATGAAGCTAGCTGGGAGGAAGAGCTATCCAGTGGAGCACAGAAAGCAGCTCCCAATTCCTTGGTTGGGGGATGGTTCTGTTTGATCCTGGACTAAGCCTGATGGAACAAAGGGAACCAGGAGAGATCTGAGTACAGGTGGAGCTCCCAGGAGAGCTGATGAATTTGGGCAGAGAGTTGACAGCTCAGGGTAGCTGGGCATGCCTCAGCGGTCTGGATGCATAGGGGAAATGAGTGCAGAAAGGGAATCTAATCTCTATGATTCCAGATCAGCAGGTCTGATGAAGGTGGGTGGAGAGGTGGCTGGACAATCTCATCTGTAGTATTTATTCAATAATTTACTTACATCAGTAAGAAGTAGGGATGATCCTGTAGTACAGAGAGTTAGACCTTGTCTTAGTTTGGATTTCATTGCTGTGAAAAGACATCATAACAAAGTCCAATCTTATTAAAAAATAAATTTATTTGGGACTGGCTTAGCATTTTAGAAGTTCAATGCAATATCATGGTGGGAAGCATGGCAGGATGCAGGCATACATAGTGCAGGAAGATTCAAGATTCTACTTCTTGATCTAATGCAGCCAGGAAGAGACACTCTTTCCACTGGCATCCAGTAGAGGCTCTATTCTGCACTGGGCAGAGCTTGTGTATAGAATATCAGAGCCCACCCCCACAGTGATGCACTGCCTACAACAAGCCACAGGTACTCCAACAAGGCCACACCTCCTAATAGTGTCACATTCCATGGGCCAAGCATACTCAAACCACCACAAACCTCAATAACATATTGCACATGTTCTTGGTTAGAAGTGAAGTCCTTAAGGATTAGAATCTCTACAGATTGGCTCAGGATATTATAGGTCTAACCCACATCTTCAAGGGTGTCATGATTTCTGTGTTTCTCTAACTTGAATTCTACATAGTGCTCTAACCAAGGAGTGTCACTGAATCTCTGCCCTGACAGAGTCTCAAGAATTCTTTGCTTCTTCAGGTTCTCTTCTTGGTCTTCATACATAATCACTTATGCTCTGTGTGATGCCCTGTGTTTTGTGTTCAAGTCGGAGGTTCTTGCATATTTAAAAGTCATCTATAATGGGGCTGCTTATATAACTTTGTGCTTCAAGTTCTTACCACACAAGCACAAGTATCTGTGTTTAGTTCTCCATAACTACAAAAGAGGTGAATTTGGTAGCCATGGTTAGATCCAGTCCCAGAGATGGACTATATGCCAAAGTTATTGTGTAGACTGATAGAAGTCATCTCATCTCAACATCTACACACTCATACACTTACTCACACAGATACCCAGTCAATCACACTCATCCACTGAGAGAGAAAGTGATAGAGATATACATGCAGAGAGACACAGAGAAACATAAACAGAATGATAAAGAGACAGAGAGATAAATACAGACAGACCTACACACAGAGAGAGAAAGAAAACTGTAATAAATAAATAAATACAAAACACATATAACACTGGAAAACAGAAATCTGAATAAACATTTGTATAAGGGTTACTACACAATATACTTGTAGAGAGAATTCCTGTAGAGAGGTAAAGTAGACTCCCAGGAGTCCCACCCTTTCTTTACTCCAGGTCTTTCTACATAGGCTATAACTCTCAGTAGCAAGGAGCTTTGTATGCTCTCTGCACCCCCTGCTGGTCTCGTGTGCCCTGCAGGAGAGTTGTGTTTGAACTCACAGTAACATTCACTCACTGTGTATCTTGCACAATAATACATGGCAGTGCCCTCAGACTGCTCATTTGCAGGTATAGGGTATTTTTTGCATTGACTCTGGTGATGGTGAATCAGCCCTTCACGGTGTCTGGATAATTGTTGTCACCCACTCAAGCCCCTTTTTTGGAGCCTGGTGGACCCAAGCCATCTAATAGTCACTGAAAGTGAATCCAGAGGCTGCACAGGAGAGTTTCAGGGACCTTCCAGGCTTCACTAAGCCTCCCCCAGATTCCACCAGCTGCCCCTCACACTGGACACCTGCAAGCAGAGAATGCTGGTCAGAATACTGTCAGTAACAAAACTAAGCACAATAAAGAAACAAAACAAAATTTCTATTTCTCATGTGTGCACAACAGACAGAATCTCATTTGTATGAATTACCTTTTAAAATACGGAGAAGGAAAACCAAGCTGAGCCTGATGACCATGGTGAGTGGTCTGTTCAGTGCTGATCACTGAATGTGAGGAGCTAGGAATCCAGAGCTGGGCTCCTCTGTCAGAGCTGCAGGGTCAGGGCAGGGCTGGTTTTCATGGGCACAGAGAAGAATTATTTGCATATCTTCCTGCTATAGCATGCTCTGGAGTTGGACTTGGGTATAAGGCAGTGCTCACAGCAGATACAAGACATCAAAGACATCGATGTCACAGGGTTTGACAATGTATTGTAGTTTCATATTCACACTTTTGGTTAAGATTGACTGTACTTCATTTATTTTTTTTTGTGCATGTGCATAGATCATGCTTTGTTTCCCTATTGTCATGTGTCCTAGTATGAATTTGTAATTAAATAGTACTATACATAGTTGTGTTTCTAGATATGAGCTTAGTCTTTCCCACTGTCTGGGCTCCAAGGTCATTTCCCTATGTGGCTCTAGGACAAGGTTATAACTTCAAGGTTATGGTATCAGAACTCATTCACTTTTAGAAATTTTTTTGAAGTTAATTTATTCAGGACAGAATGCTGTCCTCAGGTCTTATGGAGGCTTGCTCCTGAGACATTCCTGGTCCCTGTCTGTCTACCACTCAGAGTTTTCTATGGAGACCTATTTCTCTTTGAGGCAAACTCAGTTGTTTTTCATCCTGGATTTCACCATTTATTTCATTTAAGTCTTCTGCCATTTTCTTTTTGCATCTTTGCACCAGGTAGCATGTGACTGTCTTTTTGTTGTGTTAGGCTAGTTTTCATTTTCCCCAATTAACAGAATCAGTATAACCAGGGTTTTAAATTAAATTTTAGAATGACTTTTCCCCATTTAACCAGTTCTCTGGTTTCTGTTCTCTTCCCCTTCCTCTCACCACACCTCACTTTTGCTTTCACTTCACTGGTGTTCCCTGGTTCTTGGTCCCCCTTATCTCACCCATAAGATGTGTCCCCTCCTAGGGTTCTAGTTCCAAAAGGTACAAATAGAATTCAGAACTGTTGACACACAATGAAGGTTCTGTATATGACATAAATAGGCAGTGTTTGTCCTTTCAAGTCTTTGTCATTTTGTTTGACATAACAGATGTCAGTCCCATGTCAATTCCTCCAAGGCTCAGAGAACACGGAGCAAAAGGAGGATGAAGAGAATGTAAGAGGTGAAGCATGGGGGAGAGCACTGTGTAATAACGTCTGTGGACAGGACATGCCTGTCACATCGTACACTCATGATGGCTGTTGCCTGTGTAAGCCAATGATAACTTAGTATGGACTTTGGGAGTATTTTCCAGGTCTTTCCCCTTCGTGAGGAGTTGTTGTATAGATATTTCCTGGGGAGGAAAAAAACCCTGTTTTTTTGAAAATGTGGTCAGTGGTAGATTTTCAATGCTGCAATCCTTGCCTCCAAACACAATGGGCAGCAATTCTGGAATAAAAATACCATCAAGTTGAGAGAGGTTGAGCTGGCAAAGATATGAGTGGAGTTGAAGTGGAAAATAGGGTAGAGATGTGATCATATTAAACTTATACATGTGGAGTATACAATTCTTCAAAATTGAGAAAAAATCATGCCTACTGGATGGCTGAATTGTTTCAAACAATAAATTCCTAAAGAAAATGTCCAGGAATGTGCTCCAAAATATAATATGAGTGGATAGGTAAGGCTATCCTCAGTAAAAGGAATGGAAAGGAAGATTTTCTTTTTAAAATTTTACTACACTGTATTTCAA
>JADRCH010000444.1:19893-68645 GCA_019843965.1 Rhynchomys soricoides
GTCTAGGAAAAGATGTATAGAGACCTAGGGTGGTAGATGGTGTTTGCGGACTTGCCAAGGGAACAGTAATGATTAGCAAGGTCGCTACATGGTCTCCCTTAGGCATCTGTGGGCATCTGTCAGGTAGACAGCAGGGTATTGTGGCATTTCATATGTAGATGAACCAGTAGAAGAGGTGTAGGTAATAGTTGAGTTCATGGCTTGTTTTGGAGAACAGGACAGGGACCAGGAGGAGGACCCAGTTTACTTCATGAACTTTCTGGCCACATGGGGCAGAAGGGTACCTGGGTGGTGGGGCTGTGAAACAAGGTAAAAAATATTGGGGCTGTGGCATGTGGGGCTATGGGAGAAACCTTAGAGGACAAATTCTGGGAGCTAAAATCCAAGTTTATTTATTATGTTGTTTCCTGGTTTAGTGTGATAAGTGTAGGGCCCTTGACAGGCTCTGTGTGTTATCTGTGGAGTCTGAAATGAAGGGAGACCAGAAGCAGAAATTGAGGACACTGGACAGACAGTGAGCAGATATTTGGGGGATACCCTATGGTAAGGGTGCTAAAAAGGAGCAGGGGTATTGACTGGGTCTTACAGGACTCTGGGACAGTTGTAGGATTTCTGGTGGGGAAGGTGACAACTACCATAACTTATTTGAAATGCATATGTTAAAACTTTTAATTATTCAAGATAGTAGGATACTAAGATTTTACATACCATGTATTCCCAACCCTTGAAGGCCTTCTGAAAGAAAAGGTGGGAGGAAATCTATCTTGAGTTAAGAAAACAGATTACAAAAACCTCTTTCTAAGGCCAGGGGACTAGGCCAGGAGAACTGATCTTGAAAGCATAAAGATTGTCAGTATCTGGTCCCCATAACCGGCTTGCATGACCACAGGGGAAATATTGCTTCAGGAAAGCAATGAATGCTTTTCTGTCTTACAGTATATTGGTTTCATCAACATTTTTCCACATGTAAACTCAATATAATACATGCTAGTAAGTAGACATCCTTGAATACCCACACTACCTCAAGAAATTATTTTTAACAATATGACCGAGTTAACTTCCGTCCCTACTTTTACTCAAGGATTAGTTCCATGTTGATATCACATAGGAAGAGGACCATAGGTATATATGAGCTACAAGCACCATTCATTGAGAGTGTCTTCACAGGACTTCACACCTCATGTCTCCTGATAGAGAACCCAGGAGTGAGAGACAGTGCAACTGCGAGATAAGAAAGTGAACACAGAAATGCAAAAATCTATTTCAAATGAAATCAGTTCCTGTCATCAATATACAACCATATGTGAGATTTCTGGGTCATGTGGTCATTATTTGGAATTCCCTGGGAACCTGCACATTATTTGCCAATGTTGAACAGGATTATTCTCATGTTCATATAGAATAGGGATCTCTTTCTCTCCAAGCATATACTTCCTTTCATTTTTTAAAAATTGCTCTCACACCATTGCTTTTTTTATTTTTTTTTAGCAGTTCTTCATTTAGAATTTAATTTCCATTTCTGTTGTGATTGGAGATGTTGTATTTATGAAACCTCTTCTGCCCACATGCACTGACTGAAAGGAAGGATCCTAGTTAGTGAGAGGAGGACTGAAGGCAGAAAGATATCTGCCTAAGGGAACATTATGTCTGTCTTCTCTTTATCCTAATCTATGTTTTATCCTAGAGATTTACATCTCAGACAAGTGATAAAAATTTGTTTTTATTTAGAAGAAAAATGAGACTGCTGTGTTGGAGTACTTCAATTTTGCAAATAAAATGTAATCACATGATATATTTAAGAGGAGAGAGTTTTGAGGGCGTCTCCATACTATTGGTATGTCTCAACTACAGCCCCTTTTCTCCCCTCTTCCCAATCTCACCCTTAGAAATCCCTCCCCACATTGCTCTACCCCCTTCTCCTTTGATAATGAAAGAGGCCCTTGGGTGCCAGTCCACCCTGGGTTGCCTTGACTCTTCAGGAGTAGGAAAATTCTCTCCTACATAGGCAGTTCAGGTATGGGAATCCAATGATAGTGAGCAGAGACCATGAAAGCATCTGTTTCACTTGTTATGGGACCCACATGAGGACCAAGTTGCACATTTGCTACATATGTGTAGGGAATCTAGGTCTGGCTCCTGCATACTCCCTGGTTTGTGGTCCAGGCTATGTAAGCTTCCATGGTATCAGGATATTTGACACTGTGTGTCTTCTTGTGGTGTCCTTAACCACCTCTGTCTTGTTCACTTCTATACCTCACTGTTCCACATGACTCACTGGGCTCTGCCATTTTTTGGCCTTGCATCTTCATCAATCTACTGCTGGAGGAAGCTTCTCAGGAGACAATTTTGCCAATCTTGTAGGCAACTTTTGGGTTGAAGGTTTTGTGGGTTAATTAATGTCTCCATTCCTCCTTTGACCACTTCAGTCTCTATATCCTCCTCTGGTAGGAATCTCAGCTAGGGTCACCCTCCTAGACTTCCCATGTACTCTCCTGTCCCAGGATTCCAGTTAGTCACCATAGATGCATCCCCTGTGCAGACTTCAATTCTCACTCCCAGCCATCTCTTGCCTCTAGCTCCCTACAACTGATTGACATCCCCACTCCCCTCTGTTCGGTTAAATGGGGGCCAGAGTCTGCCCCAGGGCTTGGCCCACTGGGGGAGGTGGGACATGGGAAGTTTGACTGCCCTCTCCCTATTCGGTCAGGTGGGTGTTGGGCTGTGAAAAGCTGTGGGATACTGCTTGCGGTTTGGGGAACATGGCCTGGGGTCCTGGGGATTATACAGAGACAGCTCAGGGGTATCAGGCCTGCCATTAGGCCAACACCATCTGGTTCTCAGGCTCTTGGGCACCCCAAGTACTGCTTGATGCTGGGGAAGAGCTGAGAATGGAGTGGGGACCTGCAGGATGGATCTAGCCTGGGGCTTAAGGGGAAAAGGAGGGGAGGAGCCTAGCTGGGTCCAGCAGGGACCAAGTCCTTGGCTTGTCAACAGGTGGCTTGGCTTGGTGGAGACTATAGCTGGGAGCGCTGAGAGGCCTTCTATGAGAGACTAGATGCTGCTCTTTAGATGAAAGTCTGTTCCATTGTTTCCCACAGCGGATCCCAATGAAAAGAGACAGTCCATAGCTTTAAGGCATTTATTATCATGGCAGAGAGTGGCGATGAGTAAAACTGTACCCCACTTTCCCAAGGCGGGCCTGAGGTTAAATACCTTTTGCAAGGAGGAGTGTCTGGGAAGGCAGGTATATTGGCTAAGCCTCTAGGTACCTCATTAAAATGGAGATCTGTCTTGAGGCTATGTGACTACATGAATGAATAAATTCATTTCATGAATAAAGCTGCTATGAACATTGTTGAGCAAGTGTTCCTGTGGTATAGTAGGTAGTCTGTGGCTATATGCCCAGGAACGGTATAACTTGGTCTTGAGGTAGAACTATTCCCAAATTTTTTGTGAAACCACCAAATGTATTTTGAGAGAGGTTGTACTAGTTTGCACTCCCACCAGCAAAGGAGGAGTCTTCCTCTTGGTACAAATCCTCTTCTGCATGTGGTATCACTTGGATTTTCGATATTAGCAATTTGTTTGCCCTTAGGATGGAATCTCAGGGTGTTTTGATTTGCATTTTCTGCATGATTAAGGATGTTGAACATTTCTTTAAGGAATTCTTGGCCATTTGAGAATCCTCTGCTGAAAATTCTCTGTTAAGCTCTGTTGTACTCCATTTTAAACTGGGATCTTTGAATCTCTGGTGTCTAATTTCTTCTGTTATGTTTACATTTTGGAAATTGGTCCTCTCTCAGATGTAGGGTTGGGGAAGAACCTTTCCCAATTTCTGTGTTGCCATTTTGTACTATTGACAGTTTCCTTTGCCTTACAGAAGATTTTCCTTTTCATGAGGTCCCATTTATCAATTGTTAATGTTAGGACCTGAGCCATTGGTGTCTTGTTCAGGAGGTTCTTTCCCACACAAATAAGTTAAAAACTATTCCCCAATTTCTGTTCTATTAGATTTGTGTATCCAGTTTTCAGTGGAAGTCTTTGATTCACTTGGAATTTAATTTTGTGTAGGGTGAAAGATATAGATCTGTCTGCATTGTTCTATAGGCAGACTTCCAGTTAGACCAGGATCATTTGTTGAAGATGCTTTTGAATTTTTATTGTGTTGTTTTTGGCTTTTTTTTTTTTGTCAAAAATCAAGTGTTTGTAGTTGTGTGGGTTTACTTTAGAGTCTTCAATTTAATTTCATTGATCAATCCATCTGTTCCTATATCAATACCATGCAGTTTTTATTAATATTGCTCTGTAGAGCAGGATGAGGCCTGGGATGGTGATTTCTCCTGAATTTGTTTCATTTTTCAGGATTGTTTTAGCTATCCTGTTTTTTTTTTTTTTCCACATGGGGCTGAGAATTACTCTTTCAATGTCTATAAAAACAATATTTCCTTGGACTTTGAAATTAATTGCATTGAATCTGCAGATTGCTTTTGGTAAAGTGGTTATTTTCACTATTTAAATCCTGATCAATGAGCATGGGAGGTCTTTCCATCTTCTGGGGTTTTCTTCAAGTTTTTTCTTCAAGGATTTGAAATTCTTACCATTCAGCTATTTCTCTTGCTTTGTTAGAGTTATCCCAAGATATTTTATATTATTTGCTGGTATTTTGAAGGGGGTTGTTTTCTTAATTTTTTTTCTCAGCTGGTTTATCTTTTGTGTAAAGGATAGGCACTGATTTCCCTGAGGTAATTTTGTTTTTAGTCACTTTACTGAAGTTGTTTATCATCTCTAGGAGTTCTCTGGTAGAAGTTTTGGGGTCACTTATATATACTATCATATTTTCCACAAATTGTGTTAGTTCAAATTCTTTCTTTCTAATTTCTACCTACTTGATGTCTTTTAATTGTCTTATTGCTCTAGCTAGAATCTCAAGTACTATAATGAATAGATAGCAAGAGCGTGTGCAACCTTGTCTTGTCCCTGATTTTAGTGGAATTGCTTTAGAAAGTTTCTATTTGTCGTTAGCTATTGTCTTGTTGTATATTGCTTTTATTATGTTTAGATATGTTCCTTGTACCACTGATCTCTCCAAGGCTCTTTGTTAATAGTTTGTTTTCTTTCTTTCTTTCTTTCTTTCTTTCTTTCTTTCTTTCTTTTCTCTGTCCCAAACGTTGCCCCACTCCGGGTCCCCCCTCACAGAGTCCCTTTCTCTATCCTTCTCCTCTTCACTTCTGAGTTGGTATGGTGTCATGGGCATTACCCCATCCTGTCTCATCAAGTCTCTGCAGGATTAGGCACATCATCTTGCATGGAGGCAGGACAATGAAGCCCTCTGCTACATATATATGAGGGAACTATGTCCAGCCTGTTTGTCCTCTTTGGTTGGTGGCTCATCCTCTGAGAGCTTCCTGGGTTCCAGATTATGTGACTCTCTTCTTCTTTTTGTAGGGTTCCTATCCCCTTCAGGGCCTTCAATTCTTACCTAGCTTTTCTATAATGGTCTCCAAACAAACTCTTTAAAACATTTGGCTGTGGGTGTCTCCATTTGTTTCAGTCAGCTACTGTGTACAGACTCCCATAGGACAGTTATGCTTGTCTCCTGTCTGTAGTGCCAGGGTGGGGAAACACAGTGGGCCTCCACCCACTCATAGAATAAGGGGAGGGGATTTGGGGGGAAGGATTGTGGACAGGAGTGCCCAGGAGGGGAACAGTGAGTGGGATATTGTACCAGTCCATCTGGTAAGAAGTTGAACAGCCCTCTGATGGGGGAGGGGCTGCTGATTATAGGAAATATGGAAAAACGAGGCAAGAGATAGTTATGAGAGGGCTCCTTGGTGAATACCAACCAGCAACAAGTTTATTTCTCATAACCTTCTTATGCTACATACTATTGGAAGCAAAACCTCAAACTAACAAAAACAATTTTGCTAAAATTTATACATGACTTTTGTACCCATCCACCAAACCTCTCTATTCCTTCCATCACAATCAATAGAATCTTCAGCCCCTAGCCTTCAGACTCAGGTGCACCTCCTCTTACTGTTCCATGCCTGAGCAAGCCAGAAAATCTGCCAGAAAGGCTTCCTGATGGGAAAACTTTCTCTTTCTTGCTTTTTCTCTGTTTCAGAGAAGTGGCAAATGGCTCCTGACAAGATATAAACTTATAAATAAAAACAAAATTATAATATAAAGTCTTTAAAAAAGTTAATGTATAACTTATATTTGCAGACGCTTAAAAAAAGAAAAAGCATAACAGAGTATCATTAATAATGTCAGGGATTGGTACTTACCCACAGAATGGGTTTCAAGTTGGGCTGGTTATTGGTTGGCCATACCTTCAGTCACTGTTCCATCTTTTTCTCTGAAGTTTTTTTTAGACAAGCCAAATTTTGTGTTAAAGGTTTTATGAATAGGTTGGGTTGTTGTCCCTATCCCTCAACTGGAGGTCCTTCATGACTATAGGTGGTGGTCTCTTCAGGTTCCATGTCCCCAGTGTCCCCAGGTGTCTCAGCCAAGGCCACCCACATTGACTCTTGAGAGGCTTCTCTATCTCAGGTCTCAGGTATTTCCTGGAGATTCACCCATCCTTCACAAACAGCTGTGGATTTCCATTCATTGTCCTAGCCCTCTGGGCCTCTCTCCTCTCTCTTCCTGCACCTGGTCCTGCCCTCCTATACTACTCCCCATCTTCTCTCTCACTCAGGACCTTCCTTCCCTTTGCCTAACACGACTATTTTGTTACCCCTTCTAAGTTCTCTGAGACTTTAACGTAAAGTGGTGTTCTATTTTGTCAAAGACTTTTTCAGCACCTAATGAGATGATCATGTGATTTTTTTCTTTAATCTTGTTCCTGTGGTGGATTATGTTGATTTATTTTTATATATTGAACCATCCCTGCATCACTGGGATGAAGCCTATATGATCATGGTAGATATTTCTGATGTGTTCCTGGATTTGGTTTGTGAGTATTTTATTGAGTGTTTTTGCATCAATGTCCATTAGGAAATTTGGTCTTTGAGTGGATTAAGTATCATGGTGATTGTGGTCTCATAAAATGAGTTTGGTAGTGTTCCTTCTATTTCTATTTCATGGAATAATTAGCTCTTATTTGAAGGTGTGGTAGAATTCTGCACTAAAACTATCTGGTCCTGGTCTTGTCTTGGTTGGGAGGTTTTTATTGACTGTTCCTATTTCCTTGGAGATTATTGGGCTATTTAATTATTTTACCTAATCTTGATTTAACTTTAATAAATTGTATCTGTCTATAACATCATTTATTTCCTTTAGATTTTTCAAGTTTTGTGAAGTACAGGCTTTAGAAGTAAGACCTAATGATTCCTTGAATTTCCTCATCGTCTGATGTTATATCTCTTTTGTCATTTCTGATTTGTTTATCTAGATTGTGTCGTTGTCTGTTAGTTATTTGGCTAAGGATCTGTCTATCTTCTTGAAGAACCAGCTCTTGGTTTCATTGATTCTTTGTATTGTTTTCTTTGTGACAGATTTATTTCAGCCCTGAACTTGATTATTTCCTGGTGTCTACTCCTCTTGGATATGTTTGCTTCTTTTTTCTAGAGCTTCCAGATATACTTTTAAATTGGTGGTATGAGAACTCTCTGATTTCTTTATGGCTTTTTGTGCCATGAACTTTCCTCTTAGCACTAGTTTCATTGTGTCCCATTTGTTTGAGTGTGTTGTTTTTCATTTTTAATTGATTCTAGAAAATCTTTAATGTCTTTCTTTATTTCTTCCCTGACTCAGTAATCACTGAGAATGGTTCAGTTGACAGGAGTATGTTGTTGTTGTTTCAATCCAGCTTTATCTGTGGTAGTCTGATAAAGCATTATTTCAATTTTCTGTATCTGTTGAGGTTTATGGTTGACAACAGGGTCAATTTTGGAGGTTTCATGAGGTGCTGTGAAGAATGTATTTTCTTTTCTATTAGTGTCAAATGTTCTGTAGATATATGTTAGGTCCCTTTGATTCATAAAATCAGTTAGTTTCAGTATTTCTATATTTAGTTTATGTCTGGATGATCTGTCAGTAGGTAAGAATGAGGTGTTGAAATCTACCTACATTAATTGCACTTTAAGTTAATCAATATTTTTCTTACAAATGTAGGTGCCCTTGTGTTTGGGGCATAGTTGTTCAGAACTGAATTGGTAGATTTTTTCTTTAGTGAGTTCGAAATATCTTTCTCCATCTCTTTTGATTAATTTTGATTGAAAGTATATTTTATTAGATGTCAGAACCACTACTCCAGCTGTCTTCTTTGGACCCTTTGCTTGAAAACCTATTCTATAGCCATTTACTCTGAGGTAATGTCTATCTTTATTGCTGAAGTGTGTTTCTTGTATGCAACAGAAGGATGGATTCTATGTGTCCATTCTGTTACTCTGTGATTTTTTTTTACTGGGGAATTGACAGTGATAGATATTAATGACCAGTGATTGTTAATTCCAGTTATTTTGATGATGATGTTGTTGTTGTGTGTTAGTTGTGGTTATTTTGTTGTCGTTGTTAGTGTGTGTTTGTGTATGTGTGTGTTTGTGTGTATGCACTACCATTGTTTTATTTTTGCTTGTGTGAAATTACTTCTTTCCTGTGTTTTCTTGAATGAAGTTATTCTTTTTGGGTTGGAATTTCCCTTCTAGTATTTTCTGATGGACTGGATTTGCAGATCTATCTTGTTCAAGTTTGAATTTGTTTTGAAATATTTTGGGTTTTCCTTCTGTATTGATTGAGAATTTTCCTGGGTATTGTAGTCTAAGTAGCCCTTTGTAGTTTTATAGGGGCTGCAAGATATTTGCCCATTCCCTTCTAACTTTTGGTGTCTCAGTTGTTAAGTCTGGTACAACTCTGATAGGTCTGTCTTTGTATGGTCCTTGGACATTTTCCCTTGCAGCAATTAAAATTTTCTCTTTGTTCTGTAGATTTTGTGTTTTGATTACTATATTCTGGGAGGATTTTCCATACTGTTTCAGTCTAATTGGTGTTTTGTAAGCTTCTTATATGTTTATATCCATATTCTTCAGGTTGGGGAATTTTTCTTCCAAAACCTGTTCAAAATAATTTCTGGTCTTCAGAGCTAGGAGTATTCACCTTCTCTTACTCATATTATTCTTAGGTTAGGTCTTTATATAATATACAAGACTTCTTGGATGTTTTGTGTCTGGAATTTTTAGATTTAACATTTTCTTTGACAGATGTATCAATTTCTTTTATCCTGTGTTTTATGCCTGATATTCTTTCTTCCCTCCTTCACATTTTGTTGGTGATGTTTACCTCTCTTGGTCCTGTTCTTTTTCCTTTGTTTTCCACCTCCAGGATTCTGTCAGTTTGTGTTTTATTTATTGCTTCTATTTCTCTTTTTGGGTTTTGATCAGTTCTATTTATTTTCTTCACCTCTTTAATTTAATTTTTTTTGTATTTCTTTAAGGAATTTAATTGTTTCCTCTTTCAAGGCCTCTCTACAAGTTTGGTTGTATTTTCCTTTATTTGTTTAAGGGATTTATTTATTTCCCTTTTGAAAGGCTTTTATCATTTGTATAAGATTGTATTTAATGTCCTTTCTTGTTCTTTGGTCTTGTTAGGATATCTACGGCTTGCTGTAGTATGATAGCTGTGTTCTGAAGGTGTCATATGGCTTTTCTGATTGTGTTCTTATGCTGGCCTTTAGACATCTGCTTATCCCCAGATATTCCTGTTTACTAGTATTTGGAGGGGGTCTTAACCTTATGATCCTTGTCTTGCAGGACACTTCTGGGTATCTTTAGGATGGACAATGGAACTCATTGGTCAGTGCAAGTCTCCCAGCAGTTGGGTGAGCCCTGGTATGTTTCCAGTTCAGCAGGTTTGATGAATTAGGGCAGAGAGTTTGCTGGAAAATGGAGGTCTGTCATGACAGCAGACAACTTAGGGCAGCTTGGTGTGCACCAGCAGACTTGTCTGGCAGGGTAATTGAGTGTAGAGAGGGAATCTAATCTGTATGGTTCAAGATCAGCAGGTCTGAAGAAGTTAGGTGGAGAGGTGGCTGGACAATGTTTTATATAGTATTTGTTCAGTAATTTACTAATCAACAAGGAAGTGTGGATGGTCCTGTAGCACAGGGAGTTAGAATCTTCTCTTAGTTTGTGTTTATTGTTGGGAAAAGACACCATTACCAAGGCGAGTCTTATTAAAAATACATTTAATGGGATGGTTAACAGTTTGAGAGGGTCAGTCCATTATTCTGGTGAGAAGCATGGCAGCATCCAGACAGGCATTGTACTGAAAAAATCCAAGAGTTCCACATTTTGTTTCAAAGGCATGCAGGAAGGAGATTGTGTCTGGATTGGGCAGAGCTTGAGCAGGATCTCAGAGTCCACCTCCACCATGATGTACTTCCTCAAAGAAGGCATCCCTCCTAATACTGTCACTTCCCATGGGTCAAGCCTGCTCAAACCACTACAAACCTCAATAACACATTGCATAAATTCTTGGTGTAAATTGAAATGCTTAAGGATTAGAATCTCTAAATGTTGGTTCTGAATATTTAGGTCTAACCCACTTCTTTAGGCCATTTAGCAGCAGTCATATATGCTGATTCACAGTCTGATCTTGGCTGATGTGATAGTGAATGCTTTACATTTAGCCTTGTGTGGGACCGTTCAACTTGCTGTTGTATGCTCAGATCCAGTATTATAATAATCTCATCCATACAAATTCCAAATCTCCCTCATGTAGATGACCCATTAATATGGAAGCCATGCCATCACTGCTTCTCTGTATGACACTTCTCTAGCTGATATGTGAGACACCAGGTTTTCTAGTTAGCACCAACATCTGGGCTCAGATCACAATTTTCTCCAGTGAAATGTCACCTGTAACACTGAGGTTTATTTTAAACATCACTGTCACAATATCATTCTATGCACATTTAGACTTCAGTTCACTTATGCTTTTTTCATGCTGAATAGATATTATTTTAAAGTTTCAATTATGTCATTTTATTTCCAGAACTTGCTTAAGCTATAAATTACATGATACCATGTTTTAAGTTTTAGATCAGATTATGATGGGTTCATAAGCTTGAATTTCCTTGGAATACAGCTTTACTGTCTGCATTCTACCATATTGCATTTAGGAGTCATGAATTCAGAATGTGGTATTTCATGCTACTAACCTTTCCCAAAAATTTATTGCACAGGGTAGATGTTAATTAACACTTCCTAGAGAGACCACAAATACAGAACAGAAAACTGTCTCTACATGTTTAGGTATAATATGATGTTTGTAGATTTATTAACTATGAAATCATAACTAATATCATTTTCAGTGCTGTAACGTTCTGCAGAGAAAAGATTTCATGTATATGATACGGAGCAAAGAACTGTTTCCTAGAGTTAGAAATACTGGAAAAATCACAGCAATGTTGGTAGTAACAGTAGAATTACACATCAGAGTAACTCAGAACTATGCACAAATGGGGTGAATTGTCCAAGCAAGGGTTCCATGAAAAAATTACTTATCTTACTTGTGAAGCACAGGTTTTACGTTGTGAATGTCAAAATGTAACTACATGAATATCAAAGCTTTTGATAGTGTACTGGCTGGTTTTGTGTGCCAACTGGACACAAGCTGGAGGTATCACAGAGAACAGAGCTTCAGTTGAGAAAATGCCTCCATGAGATCTAGGTGTAAGGCATTTTCTCAATTAGTGATCAAGTGGGAGGGTACCTTGTGGGTGGTGCCATCCCTGGGCTGGTAGTCTTGGGTTTTATAAGAGAGCAGGCTGAGCAAGCCAGGAGAAGCAAGCCAGTAAGTAACATCCCTCCGTGGCCTCTGCATCAGCTCCTGCTTCCTGACCTGCTTGAGTTCCAGTCCTGACTTCCTTTAGTGATGAACAGCAATGTTGAAAAGTAAGATGAATATACCCTTTCCTCCCAACTTGCTTCGTGGTCATGATGTTTGTGCAGTAATAGAAACCCTGACTAAGACAAATTGGTACTAACATGGTGGGGTATTCCTGTGACAATCTGACCATGTTTTGGGGAGGACTGTGGAAGGACTTTGGAACTTTTGGCTAGAAGAGCTGTTCGGTGGTCAGAGCTCTGTGGGGTGTTCTGTAGGAGCTTGAAAGATAATGTTGAGAATGGTGCAGAAGATGGAGGCCTAGCTTGTGAAATTTCAGAGGGATGATTAAAGACTTTTACCAGGGCCATTGGTATTGTGATTGTGAAGATTCTGTGGTTTTGGTTAGCTGGGGCTAAAGAATCAGCTGTGATTATCAAGATACCAGAACTACTAAAGGAAAACTTTGTATTACTGGGACTATTGATGCTGGTTAGCTGGAGCTGAGAAATTAGTCCCAATTAAAAAGAGAACAGCATCATTGAGGTGAAATATTCTGGGAAGTTTTTTGAGAGCACAGAGGCTGTGTTCCAGTGATAACCAAGGTTGTACCTTTTGCTGTGGCTGGACTTGGTAATGTGTAAGAGTTCCCCAGGTGGTACTGGTTTTGAAGGAATGAAGGGGTCATGAAGAGCAGCTGAGGCTTGGGCACTGTGAATGGCCTCGGAAAGCCATTGGTGAAGGTGCAGCCTCAGTTGCAATTGATGGTTCAGGACTGAAGGGGTCATGCAAAGGACTTGAGGCTTGGCACCATGAGGAGAGTCTATGAGAGGCTATTGGTGAAGCCTAGTGAAAAACAGCAGTGTTTTGGAGATTCCAGGACCATGAGATGACCACTAAGAACAGCAGCAGCAGTGGAGTAAAGGCATCTGGAGCCTAGAAGACAAGGTGTGTGCTACAAAGGGCAGAGTTGGAGAAGCGACTCAAGCCCTTGGAGGAATCCAGAAGATCATGAGTGGATCCCAGACACTGGAGAGCTGGAGTTTGATTTTGCTTTTGATTGTGACTGTGGCCTGATATTTTTCCCTCTTGAAGAAAGAAGGTATTTTAGTGGAGCCCACAGTTAAGAGACCTTCAATTTTAAAAAAGAAAACCTTGAATTTTAAACAATAGTGGATATTTTAAAGTGATTGAACTTTTAATATGCAAGACTGTGGGACTTTTAAAGTTATTTAGATCTTGGGGATGAGTAAGAAAGTAAGGGTTGAGGCTAAATGGTGATGTGTTAGTGTGTCAAGTTGACAAGGGGGTCAATTGTACTGGTTGGTTTTGTGTGTCAACTTGTCACAAGCTGGAGTTATCACAGAGAAAGGAGAGTCAGTTGAGAAAATGCCTCTGTGAGATCCAGGTGTAAGGCATTTTCTTAATTAGTGATCAAGGGGGGAGTGCCCCTTGTGGGTGGTGCCACCCCTGGGCTGGTAGTCTTGGGTTTTATCAGAGAGCAAGCTGAACAAGCTAGGAGAAGCAAGCCAGTAAGTAACATCCCTCCATGGCCTCTGCATCAGCTCCTGCTTCCTGACCTGCTTGAGTTCCAGTTCTGACTTCCTTTAGTGATGAAGAGCAATGTTGAAGAGTAACATGAATAAACCTTTTCTTTCCCAACTTGCTTCTTTTTAAAATTTTTTTGATACTTTATTTACATTTCAAATGTTTCCCCCTTTGAAAACTGCCTATTCAATTTTCTCTACCCCTGCCACTATGAGGGTGCTACCCCACCCACTCCCCCACTCCCCTCTTTGCTCCCTAGCATTCCCCTACACTGTGTCATCTAACACCCTCATGTCCAAGGGCCTCTCCTCCCACTGATGGCCAACAAGGCCCTCCTCTGCCATGTATGTGGCCAGCACCATGGGTCTCTCCATGTATATTCTTTGGTTGGTGTTCCAGACTCCGGGAACTCTGGGGAGTCTGGCCACCCAACTTGCTTCTTGATTATGTTGTTTTGTGCAGGAATAGAAACCTTGACTAAGACAGATCGGAATCATATAATTCTACGAATTATGAGAATTTCAGAGGTAGAACAAGTGGATCATCCGATTTACTTATTTCCACCAGCAAGATCATCCACTAGAAATCTCAAATGATGAACATTAGATTTTTTTAAACAGTGTTTTACAAAGCCTAATTAATCTGAGGAAGTGGTGACCCCTCTCCATACTGGAACAACAAGTCCCAGAAATGTATTCCTAGGAAAGTGCCTTGATAATCTTGCCAGAGTCTTCATTCCAGCAAAGCAGTAAGGCTGCATTTTATACTGATTCTTAGATGAGAGCCTGAATTGTCCATGCAGGCTTCTCTGCACAGCTGAACTGTGACTCTTCACTGCACACTAGACTCAGACCCATTTCTGTGGTGTCTGTGATGAGAGCTCCAGTGCGTTGACAACTGTGTACTGAATGAGAATCTCAGAGCTCTTATTCAAGGAGGAGTAAGACCGGAGCACAGCCGGACTTGGAGGCTGAGGTCCTTTGGGACACCTGTGCCTCCAGGATTCTGTCTTCACATTGCTAAACTTCTCCAGTTATGAAACAAAAAAGCTTACAAACATTCAACTCTGATCTATCTGTATTAGCCAGACTTCCACTACCCAGTATGCTCCTCTCCTTATTTCATTTACATCCAGGAATGCATACTTTGCTTGCAGAAGACCAACATTTTATGCTGTTTTCATTTTGTCTTTTGAATGATCAAGTAACTTAGTAAAATTACTGAAAATGTGAAGTGCATTTTGTTGGTGGACCAGGAGAATAGTCAAATAAAGACCCAAAGTCTGGTTTTTTTTTAATTTATTGTTTATTTTGTTTATTTACATTTCAAATGTTATTCCCCTTCATGATTTCCTCTCCAAAAATCCCCCCATTCCACTCCCTTCCCCTCCCTCCACGATGGTGCTCCCCCCCCACTTCTGCCCCACTGCCCTATCATTCCCCTACATTAGGGCATCAAGCCTACCCAGGACCAAGGGCTTCCTCTCCCTTTTGGTGCCAGACAAGTCCATCCTTAGCTACATATGCAGCTGGAGCCATAGTTCACTCCATGTGTATTGTTTGGTTGGTGGCTTAGTCCCTGGAAGCTCTGGAGAGTCTGCTTGGTTGATATTGTCGTTCTACCTATGGGGTGGCAAACCCATTTTGCTCCTTCAATCCTTTCTCTAGCTCCTCCATTGGGGTCCCCCTGTTCAGTCTGTTGGTTTGTTGCAAGCATCCCCATCTGTATCAGTAAGGCTCTGGTAGAGCCTCTTAGGAGACATCTATATCAGGCTCCTATCAGCAAGCACTTCTTGGCGTGAGCAATAATGTCTGGATCCCCAGGTGGGGCAGTATCTGGATGGCCTTTCTTTCAGTCTCTGCTCCACTCTCTGTCCCTGTATTTCCTTTGGATAGGAGCAATTTTGGGTTAAAATTTTAAGAAGGGTGGGTGGCCCCATCCCTCAACCGGGGGCCATGCCTAACCTTTGGATATGGTCTATAGAGGTTCTCTCTCCCCTATGTTGTGTATTTCAGCTAATGTCATCCATATTGGGTCCTGGGAGCCTCTTGATTTTGTGGCATCTGGGACTTTCTGTTGGCTACCCCAGGTCCCCATACCCCATTGCTCCACACCTCTGTTCAATTTCTTGACCCTCTATACATGTCTCCTGTCTCCTCCCACACCTCATCTGCTCCCCATTTTTTCCTTTCTTCTCCTCTCTTGCTCTCAGGTTCCCCCCTTTTGTTCATGTCAGAGTTTATCCTATATTTAAGTCATCTATAATGTGGCTATTGATATAAGTCTATGCTTCAAGTTCTTACCGCATGAGCAGAAGGATTTGTGTATAGTTCCCCATAAATACAAAAGAGATAGGTTTGGTAGACCACTGGTAAGCCCATCTCTTAAATGTGGAGACTCATTCACTAACCAGCCTAGCAAGGTAGTAAGATACAGTTCCAGTGATAGACATTATTTCAATGTTTTTGTGTAGATTGATAGAAAATACACACACACACACACACACACACATACACACACACACACACACAAGCAAACTCACACAGAGACGGAGAGAAAAAAAGAGACATGAGTGTAGAGGTGTATAGAAAGATGGAAACAGAGAAAACAAAGAGATACAGAGACCAATAAACACAGACAGACCTACAGAAAGAGACAGAAAGAAATACTGTAATAGATTGATAAATACAAAACATGTATAATACAGAAAACTAGAAAGTTGTCTGAATATTTGTATACTTCAAGGGTAACTATATTCTATACTTATAGAGAGAGTTGTAGCTTTAGTAAATGAAAGACTGTGTTCGCGGTCTCTCTGAAGGAATTAGGAATTAGCAATTAAGAATTAAGCTGAAGAGTAAAGAATACTAAAAATGGTCAGGGGACAGAGAGAGTGCGTGATGTAACAGTTTGCATCTATTACTGACTCTGAGTCATTGAATCAGCACCATTCCCATTTCTACCTTTCTCAGGACCCTCCTCACACTGAGGCAGGACCTCAGCCATGGGAATTCAATAACCTATTCTATTTGGCACACTTTTCTTCATCAGTTTCCATTTTTAAAGTATCACACATGTATACAATGTATCTTAGTTACATCCATACCCAATTCCCTACCAATCCCCCACCTTCAACCCTATCAACACATCTTTCTTCCAACTTCATGTCCTTTTCTTTACAAGACACTCAAATCAATTAGTGCCCCCCATACACTCTTGGGTATAGAGTCATCCAGTGAAATAAGGGAAAGCAACAAATGGCCACGTCCCCTAGAGAAATGACTCTTCACACCCCAGTAGCAATCATTGAATGCAGAAAGTGCTATGATGACCATAATTGTTCATAGCTGATAATAACCATTAGTGCTTGTCCACAGATGGAATATCTACATCAAATGCCCTAAAGCCCCCCACTTACCTTACACTCAGTGTCCCTCGCACCAAGTGTCTTAGGGTTTTACTGCTGTGAACAGACACTATGACCAAGGCAACTCTTATAAAGGACAACATTCCATTGGGGCTGGCTTACAGGTTCAGAGGTTCAGTCCATTATCATCAAGGTGGGAACATGGCAGCATCTAGGCAGGCATGGGGATGGAGGAGGTAAGAGTTCCACCTCTTGTTCTGAGGGCAGTGAGCAGAAGACTGGCTTCCAGGCAGCTAGAACAAGGGTCTTAAAGCCCATGCCCAGAGGGACACACTTCTTCCAACAAGGCCACACCTCCAAATAGTGCCACTCCCTGAGCTAAGTACATTCAAACTACCACACGAAGGTTCAAAGAACATCACTGAGAACTGTGTTGAAAAAAATGTAAGCACTGGAGAATGGAGAGGAATGCTGTTAGATGCTGTCCTCTGTACCTCGCATGGCCATTGCAATCATGAACTCACAGTTGCTATGATTCCTTGTACAACACCTGCATAAAAGTAAGCTGATTGAATGAGTAAGCATGAAGAGGTCTGTGCATACCTCATACTACCAAGCTGAGACTGTCAATCCCTTTTACTGAGTTGATCATGCTTTAAAACTTAAATTATTTTTCAATGTTGTCTTAAAATTTGAAACACAGAAATTAGTCAAAACTCACAGGCCTATAAGAAATTCCATTACCGATGTTTTGCCAAGGAACGTGATGTTAAATCTTCCAAATATGTGTGATTATACCCATATTTTAGTGCTACTCTCAGACTTGGTCAGAGAAGCCTCTTAGTGAAGTTTGAGAAATTTAAAGCAGGGGCCCATAACTGCCATAATACTGAAAACAAGTGACAGTAAATACTCACTCCAAAGTGGTATATGTATGTCACAGCTTCTGAAGCCCGAGAAACATAGCAGAAGAGAGCAGGCAGGAATGTGAGAGCAGGACTGGAAGCAAGGCAGTGAGGTGCTGTGTGGTGGATGCAACCTGGCCACGTCCATTAAAATCATGCACACACGGTGAGAGCTACCTGCTAATCCAAGCCAGAAAATAGAAGAGAAAGGAAGAAATTGATTGAAAGATGAAATGAGGAAGGGTGGGTAAGAAGAGGAAAGAATGAAGTAAAAAATAAAAAACAGAGGGAAGAAGGGAAGAAAAGGAACAGAAGAGACAAGAGAATATGAAGAGGCCAGAAATGAGTTATCAGGAGTAACAAGCGGAGAAGAGAGGGATGAATGAATATAATCAAAACACATTACAACAAAAGTGTGATACTGTTGTTTTCAGTGAATAAGTGGCATAGAAAGAAAATGAGTCTCTTCAAAAAGCATAGGCTCTTTATACATCTGTATGAGATAGGCATATTTTTACTCATAATATATAAATAGCTTAGATTTCATAAGTAATCACAGTATCCTGTGACCAGAGACCATCTCAGGAGACAGATGCCTAAGGGAGTCTGGGAGTGAGAGTTTACCCCCCCCCCCAGCAAGCCTCTACAGACAGCCTAGCTACCCTTGTGCCTAAGATCCTCAGTGACTCTCAGATCACTGAGAACACAGCTCAGCAGCTCAGCAGCAACAGAGCAGACCCTATGGTACACATCTGCACAGTCTGCTCTGTTTTTACCCTATCATTCTGGTGTGTGGTGCTGAATATGAATAATGAGATTCCTGCATTTAAGTTGTGGGTTATCTTCACAGGAAATTGATATGTCATCATATCATGTCATCCAGACTCTGGATAGGAGCCACAGCTGGGGATGCATTTCCTTCCTCTTTGCTCCTTCTCTTCCTACTTTTCTTTGGTTTGATTTGCCCTCCCAACACCTACCCTCTCAAGAGAATGTTCAGAATTTAGATTCTTTACATTTTTTCTCTATTGTGTATTACAATCAATCATAAGTTCTGAGTGTCAAGAGAGAGAAACTTGGGATGGCTGGCGTTTATTTGAGAACTGAATGAACAAATGCTGTTACCAAAATGTTTTCGTTGAGTATAATGGTAATGTGTAGGCGTAAATTTTTCAAAACCTGCTCGAATAGGGGTTCTCAAATATTTCAACCCCCCCCCAGACCGCTGTCCAAAGGTAGGGGAGCAAAGATGGTAAATAGGACAAGGGGATGTGGACCTGTCTAGAAGTAGCTCTGTGTGGTGATTCCAATGTCTGTTGTCAGGATACCAGCAGTTCAGTTCAGTAGTGTCAGGACAACAAACACAAATTAGCAGCAGCAGCACAATCTAGCAGAAACCTAGAGGCCTCTGCCAAATCAGCATTAGCCAGTAGTAGTGACCAGGACCAGCCAGAATGTCAGGAGTTCTCTGCTGTGTCTTTCTCAATGAAGTGAAGATCAGTGAAAATGCAAGACCAACAAAGATTTGCAGAGCTAGCTATGCAAGTGTCCCATCACTGTCCGTTGAGCCTTCGCTCCAAACATCACCTATCCCCCCACACACTTTGCTTCAGCAAAACACTAGATGAGTCTGCGTCACATGACACAATTAGAAATTTCCACCGCAAAGCCCCCTTTCTGTTTAAAAATTGTCTTTTTCCCCCTAACATTAACAATCTACATACAATAAAAATAACTATAGGAACCATAAAACTAGAACTTTACATCACATTTTAAATAAACAGCTTATATACAATATAGTTTAACAAAACAACCTTAAATTTCTGTTAATATACAATAAAAACAAACCCTTAAATCTCTATCAATACACAATACGTTAAACCTTCCACCATAAGTGATAACAACCATAACACATCAAATAACCAAAACTATCCATCCCAACTTAAGGCATCAGGATGATGATGGAGGTATTCTTGTAATTGCTTCATGCTAAATTGGGACAAAGAATTCCTATTTGAGGCCCAAGGGAAAAAATAGTTAATAATAAAAAAAAAACTAGCCATAGATAGGCCCAGAAAGATAAATATGTATTCATTTAGATGTGGATATTGGCCATAAACAAGTGATAGCCAAGCCACCATCCATAGGCTCAGATAGTACTAAGGAAGGTACATGGAATCTCCCTAGGAGGAGAAAGTAGAATACATTTTATGGGAGGTCTGGGGGTAGGAGGCAGGGCAGGGAACAAAATAGGATGATCAGGTAGGGAGAGGTATGGGGCAGTGGACCGTGAGAGGAATCCTGATAAGGTTGAGCTAGGACTTGAAGTCCTGGAGACCCAGAAGGGAAGGGATGGTAGGAACTTTGCTGCTCAGGACTCCAGGCCCTGGTCACATTACCACAAAGAGAATTGTGTCCATCAGGCATGTAGGGGCAGCACCCGCAAGTCCCTCCTCTTGTACATGAGGCCACTCAGGCCAAGCCAATAGGAAGCACCTGCTGTCAGACCCAACCCACCCCCAAACTGTATATAAGCACCTATCCAGAAGGAATAAGTGTGTGTGTGTGTGTGTGTGTGTGTGTGTGTGTGTGAGAGAGAGAGAGACAGACAGACAGACAGACAGACTGACAGAGAG
Source organism: Rhynchomys soricoides (assembly GCA_019843965.1). NCBI lineage: Eukaryota > Metazoa > Chordata > Mammalia > Rodentia > Muridae > Rhynchomys > Rhynchomys soricoides. Next base: position 40,179 of record JADRCH010000444.1, read on the forward strand.
AATTACTCTGTTGTCTGAAAGCATCTTTTGCATAAGAGCTTTAACACTGCCTGGGAAGAGAAGACTCTCCAGAAGCTTTTGCCACCAGAAGCCCACCCTGCACTCTGCTTGCTAACCAGCCCCCACCGATTCAGCTCTTCTCAGCTCAGCTCAGAGCAGCCAGTGCAGTGTCTCCTCTCAGAGCAACAGCAGCTGTAGGGGCAGTAGCACCAGAGCAGTGGTGACAGCAGCAGTTTCCCTCCCTGGAGCTGCCCTTTCACTTTCACTTGAACCCTCCAGCCAGGCTGGGCCAGAGATCTCCACTGATAACAGAGGGAAGATACTATTGAGAGGGAATTTCGGGGTGAGACAGTTAGAATGGGGGGTCATTTGAAAGATGGTATGGAAACATAGTGCAGTAAAAACTTCTTTAAATATATGATGATGCTAATGAAATCTAACAATAGGGAAGACTGAGCCCCAACTGGCCATATCTTGTTCCCAAATGAGGCTTCTGGTAACAGAACTGGGATGCAGTCAATTGACTTGTTGGCCAGAGAGGTCCCATAGAGATTCTCAAACAACCCAGGCTGTTGACAAGGTTGCTCTCTGAAAACTGACAACGGGGCCCATCACTGAGGACAACACCTGTACAACTCATGGAGAAGATGAATTGTTGCCTATAGGAAGCCTTCACTCCCTACATCCTAGTATCTTTGGTGAGTGAAAGCTATCAAAAGAGAAATGTAAACACCAACCTAGCTACAAAACCTCTGCCCTATAATCTGCCCTGCCTACAGCAAATTCTAGGGCAATAGTGGAACAGAACTTGGAAGGAATAGTCAACCAATGTCTAATTTGACATAAGACCCATCCCATGAGAAGAAACCCATACCCAACACTGCCTGGTTGAACAAGAAAAAGAGACTAGATAGCCTAGAGACCCTGATCTAAAAATTAAAATATATCAATAAAATGATGATATTCTGCTATATTCATAGATCAGTGCATCATTCAGTCATCATCAAAGAAGCTTCCTCCTGAAGTAGAACATATACAGCAATGCATAGACCCACAGTCAGACATTATTCAGAGAGAGAGAGTCCTTGGAACACATTGCTTTAAATGGAATGTCTCCATCAAATTTCTCCCCTCAGAGTTCAAAGAACTCTGTGCAAGAGGAAGAAGGAAGAGTAGAGTCAGACAGGATGGAGAACACCAAGAGAACCAAGCTCTCTCAATCAACTGAGCAAAGATCATATGAACTTGCAGAGACTGAGGCAGTAAGTGCAGGGTCTACACTGTATATTACAGCTTTCAGCTCAATATTTTTAACTGCTTATTGACTCTCTGTGAATTCCACATCATGCACCCAATCCCACTTACCTTTCCATCCCTTGGTATACACCCTTTAACCTTGCAACATCACCCTCAAAAGAAAATTAAAACAAAAACAAAAATAAGACAAAACAAAGCATCTCTTTGTGGAAGCTATAGTGTGTTACAATGTGTCATACAATGTTACTCCTTTGTCCGCTCATCTTTACTTGCAAATGTTCATTGCAATGAGTCATTAGTCTGCTCTGAGGCCTCTGGCTTCTGCTACTTTATTAATACTGGATACTCACTGACTCCTCTTGGATATTCTGTTGTTGCCCTATGTCATGGAGATCCTGCAGCTTTGGATCTGCAGGACCAGTGCCTTCATGTTCTCCAGCAGTTCATAGAAGGGGTAGATGTTGGGATGGACCAACTGAAAGCCCTGGATCTCAGACTGGGTAGTAGCTGAGTTAGTTATCCCACCAGCTTTCTCCCATACACACCACCAGGGTGAGCTCTCCAGTACTACCCTGGCTAGCTACCCAATGCTGTAGCTAGCAAGGGGAGGGCTAACTCTCCCTCTGCTATGCCCTAAGGACTGGCTCTCACCCATTCCTTTGCCACCAGGGCCAAATCTACTGTGCTGCCCAGGAGAGGCACAGGGCCTACTCTCCTGAGTGCTGCAGCAAGCAAAGGGCAGGGACAGCTTTCCTGCTCTCATGAACCCAGGGACAACTCTCCCATACACTGTGTATAGGGGATGGGCATCTCTCACCCACTCCACTGCATGGCAGACGAGTGACAAGGACAGCTCTCCAACTCTCATGCCCTCAGGGCTGGCTCACCAGCAACTCTATCACCAGGGTCAGCTCTACTGTGCTACTTAGTAAAGATTCAGGGCCCACTCTCTTGGGTGCTGCAGTCAGTGAGGAGCAGTGCCATAAGTTCAGAACTACTATGGTACTCTTAAGTGTGTGAATGAGTAGGTCTCTGATTCTTGAGCAAGAGGTTGGACTCTTTGCCTTCTGTTGGGTTGGCTGGTCTAGCCTTGACTTGGTGGCTTTTGTTTTGTCTTATATTTTATCTTGTCATGTATGGTTATTGTCTCTTAGAAGCCTGTTCTTCTTGTAAGGGTCCGAAATTGCTGAAGGAAGGCTCCAGACTCAGATAGTATGCAAAAACATAGAGTGTTTATTCTACAGAAGCATCCAGCATGTAGTGGTCAACTATTCTCCAAAATGGTGACCTCAGATGAAGGCATGCATGCCTTCTCATTGGGAACTGGGGGAGCTCTTTAGATAATCTAAAATTTCATTTAGTGGGTGCTAGGGGTCACAGGTAGTCAGTAGTCTGCATTCCTATGTCATGAACATTCAACCATGTGATGAAATAGGGCTGCCCAGTGCAGATGGCCCATTCTGAGGTATAAAATTTCCCCATTTTTATGGTTATCCCCAGGCTGTTCTTTGGGAGGGAATTTTATGATTTTATTTTGGATTTTATGGTCTGTTCCTGGAGCTGGTGCCTTATGGCCTTTTCTTTTTTCTTTCTTTTCTTTTCTTTTTTTTTTTTTTCTTTTTAAAAATCAGGCCTGTTCCTTAAACGGGTTGCAGTCATTAATGTTGTCCTTTCATTCCCCCCTTAAGAAAGGCCCATCTCAAATCCTTGAGAAGTCTCCAAGGGCCGATATCGCTACTTAAGAATCATCAACTGGACCATAGAGAACTTGAATAGAGCACTGACCACAAAAGATCCACAAGTGAGAACAATTAGCAAGAGCAGAACTGAGTGCACTAGTGCTCATATTAGCATAGTCAGCTAGAGGGACCAGGAAAGTACTGATTTATACCAGCTTTGCTCCTGTTACCTGAATTTATCCCTTCCCTCTAGTCTCTGGCAGACCATGGCCAGACTGTTTCTGATAATGCTTCGGTTGGTGTAGAAACAGCATTGCTCTCCTAGGGCTTGGCAGAGCCCTCCCTGTTCCAGGAAGAGTGAGTCCAAGCCCCTTCTATTTTGTAATACTACTTAAGCTCATGAGTCTAGCAACTGTTCTAAGTGATGGATAGACTTTTCTAACTGAGCAAAGTCTGAGTCTATAAGATTATTTAGGACTTGAAGAGTCTCATCTGCTTTGACAAAGGCCACAGTACTAGTACCAATTCCTGCAGCTATCCAGAACCTACAAGCATCATAAGTAGGATTGCTGAAGCCCCAAAATCTCATTTTCCCTCTGTTGGTCCAGAACTGTCTCCATATAGGTACTGAAGGGGAGATAACCAGACTTGGGGGAACAGGATAACCAGAACACATAAGCTGGAATTTCAAAGTATCTGGATGGATGCAAGGGGTTAAGCTTGAGGTACATGCAAACCAAGTTCCGTTAGCGGCACAAGGTAGGAGTTGCTGGCTTCTATGGTAAGAGTGTGATTGCAAAGATGCTCAAGGTGAGGGGAGCTATTTAGTCTTTCCCCTTTTCCTATACAGCTAACCCATCTGCAGCACCCTTCGGCGACTGAGGTGCCCCAGGCTAGAGGACCCACAGAGATGGCTGCCGTGTTACCGGGAATGGCCCCCTCCCCCACCCACAGGCAGGGCCTGCAGAGGCTTCCCACAGCCCCTCAACCTGCCCGTGGGACTGTGTGGGAAGATTCTCGGCCACTTTCCGAGTGTCCTGTCCCACCCAGAGCCACAGCGCCCTGGGACAGACACATGGGGCTTTGTTCCACAGTGCCAGGTATGTTCCCAACAAGGAATCCCCTATTTTGTCCATGATATACCAGTAAGCCCAAATTTTTCCAACCTCCCATCCTCTGCTCTTTTCCTCTTTCTTGGTTATTGAATTGGAGATGGGATTTCTTCCCCTTGTTGAGCTCACCAATCCCACAGCTGTCGGGCCTGCTGTCCTGCCTATCTGGATAAGATCCTGATTATTATGCACCCATGGGGCATTGGTCTCACAGCCCCATTTTTTTGCAAAAGAATTTCTCAGTACTACCACAAGTCCCATAGTCATTTGTCCCTGGGCACACATAGAGTTAGATGTTTGCAAGTTGCTGTTTTGGGCAATGCTTCCCACATGTTAGCCTAGAGCTTTATAGTTCCTGATATGAGGAACAGGTTTTACCTCTTCCTGGATCCTTCCATATGTATCTGACCAGAGCACAAAGGTCAAAATGATAAAAAATGGGAAAGGTGATACTCACCAGACCAGTCAATGTCAAAGTTTGTACCTCTCTCCTTATGTCTTATGAGGTTCCTTGAGAACCTTGAAGTATCCATTTGATGGTGAGAGTTTGCTGGCAATTTGTGTCCACTGAAGTCTGATTTCTAAGCAAACCAAGTATGAGGAACAGGTAGATAGAACCCTTTGGAGATCTATGAAGACCCGACATCATCTAGGGTACAACAAGATGTGTGTGAGGCAAGAGTTTTTTTCAAATCCTTAGCTTGAGTGGATCTCGTGGGTGGGTGACAGCTCTCCACAGTCCATCGTTGGCCCCAGGCACACAGTCATGTGGAAGCCATTTTCTGCAATGCTTCAACTGCTGAGTTGAAGCAGGATTGATATGGGAGTGGTGGAACCAAGTCTCTGTCCCATCGACTTTTATGGCGTGGCTGTTGTCAGGATCACCATGTGTGGGCCCTTCCAATGAGGCTCAAGGGTCATTGGATTAAGAGGTGGTTATACCTCACCACCTGGTTCAAAGCAATGGGCGTGAGGAAGGGGTACAAACTCGCAGATTTGGCAGATGCTTGGCCATATTTGCTTTTGCATCCTGCTAAAGAGCTTGCACAGCCTCCAGGAACTTCTGGTGGTCATATTCTGCAAGAATTTCAGACTGGAGGTTAGGAAGGAAGGTAGGATGTCTCCCACACAATATCTCAAAAGGAGCCAAACCCAAAATATAAGGGGCATTCCTGCCTTATACAAGGCATAGAGTAGGAGGGCTACCCAGTCACTGCCAGTTTCTAGAATTAATTTGGTTAAGATCTCCTTTAGGGTTCAATTCATCCTTTCTATTTTTCCTGAACTCTGGGGATGATAAGCACAATGTAGTTTCCAATCTGTCCCCAATATCTTAAAAAGTGACTATGTTACCTGAGAGATGAAAGTTGATCCATTGTCAGACCCCAGCAGTGAGGGCAGTCCATACCTGGGGATGATGTTCTTGAGCAGCTTCCTGGCTACTATGGTGGCAGTCGCTCTTTTGGTAGGATTGAGGGAAGCTCTGGTGGGACTAAAGTTAGCATGGCTTTGGCTGTGAAATTTCTTCTGTAGCCTTACCAGCTAGCCCGTTTCCTCTTTTCCTCTCATTTCCACCCTTTACATGTCCTAGGCAGTGAAAGATGCAGCCATAGTGCTTCTAATAGGGACAAAATCTGTCCTTACTTTTGATAGTCTTTCCCTCTGCCATGAGCAGTCTCCTTTCTTTATATATGAGTCCATGAACATGATCAGTAGCAAAGGCATATTGGCTGTCTGTACAGTTGTTAGCAATTTTTCCCTTTGCCAGTTTTAGGGCTTGATCCAAGGCAATTCAGCTTTTTGAGCCGAAGTTCCAGGAGGTAGGGCTGAAGCCCAGGGTTCAGAGTATAGAGTCAGGAACCACCACCCTGTCACACTCGCATACCTGGGTTCCACCTTGCATGAAGTTGCTCCCATCTGTGAAGTCCAACAGTCATGCATAACATCCAGGTCTGGGTTCAGGAGCAGAGTAGCCAGGTTTAAGGTGGAGATGGGGTAGCATTTAATGTGTGGCAGGTTCAGGAGCAGGGACTGAAAATGCCCCAGCCAGGCATTAGATATCCAGAGGCTTAGGGGGTCCTGCGTACTCCCTCAATGACATGAGGGGTGGTCATAATAAGTTCTTGTCACGTGGCGAATTTATCTGTGTCCTTGATCAGCAAAGCAGCAGCTGCCACAATACTGCCACAAGCTGGCCATCCTTCTGCAACAGGGTCCAATTGTTTAGATAGACCACTAGTCTCTTCCAGTAGCTGCTAGTAGCACCTTGGCAAGGCCTCTAGTCTGCCTATCCTCTGGAGCCTCCCTGTCGTTAACAACTTTTTCAGCTATAGCCAAGAGCTTGCTCATACATTTACCTTCAAATCCTTCCAGTCACTGGAGCTCTCAGCAGATGTCTGGCACTGCCTAGTTGATGAGTACCAGTTTCAGAGAAGGTTGATTTTCCCTTGACTCTATACCAGAGGTGTATAGGTGTGGTAGACTTCCAGCAGCCTCTCAAGAAATGCCCTTGGACTCTCCTCCTTAACTTGTATGACTTGTCCTATCGTAGACAAATTTACGGGCCTTCTGGCGGTCTCTTGGAGATCTCTCATAAGCATCTGGCAATAGACTTTTAGCCTCTCCTCACCCATAGGGTTGTTGGGATCCCAGTCAGGATGGACCAAGGGAAATGTCAAGTCAATGTCAGTTTGTACAGTGGTGGGCTGGCCATTTGTACCTATAACCAGTTTCTGAGTTGCCACCATCACTTGTTCTTGTTCCTTGGTGGTAAAGAGCACCTGCAAGAGCGGTTGGCAGTCATCCCAAGTGGGCTTGTGAGTAACCATTACTGAGTATAATATCCCTATGAGGGTGGAGGGTTTCTCTGAAAATTTGGGATTCTGTATCTTCCAGCTCTATAGATCACTAATGGAAAAGGGGGTGTGTGTCCTGTACTGTCTGCCCTAACCGTAGGAAGCCAATCATCTGCAAGGGCAGTGCAATTGTGGTGGAATCTGCCTGTTTTGCTATGCACACTCCTGTGTGAGGAAGGCTATCTATGTTCCTTCCCACTTCCCCAGGGCCTGGATCAGCATCTGCCATTAGTAAGGGAGGGCCTTAGGCTAGTTGGTGAATCTTGTAGTTTCTTCAGGATTAAACTGCAGCTGCTGTTTATGTGTAGTGTCTCCCTGCCAAGAGGACTGGATTACAGTCTCTATGTGGTGTTTGCTATGGGACTGAACTGCTGCTCTCCTGACAACAAAGATTGAAATCACTCCCAAAGAACTATTTCAAAACAGATCCACTTCCCCTGTGCCCTAATAAGTTTTCTTTCCCACTGCCTCTGCTGGGTGGTGGGTTAGAGGACAGGTTGAGCCCTTTTTAAAGTAGGTGGGAAAACTATGCCTCCAATGGTGCTCTGTCATAACAGCAGCAGAAATGTAACTACTATGCCATGCAAGATCTGGCTTGGCTGTGTAATAATCTGGGTTGCGCCACTCCAGAGGACACTCAGCCAATCTTCCCTGGACTCTTACCATGCCCTACCTGTGAGAACTCCTACCAGAAGCATCAGGTTTTCTGAAGACCATTTGACGATTTGGGGGAAGGGGGTAGGAGTAATCAACCAAGGGAGTAAATTTGACACTGTTGCTTCTTCTCTTGGATGGGACACTGCAGAAAAAGGTGATATCTTCACTTCTAAGTGTCTTCGTCAACGCTGACTGAATACGATACCAAGATTTCCCTTCCACTAGTCTTCTCAAAGAAGAGGTAACATTCTAAGGAACACAGACATCAAGTTTCCCAAGAGACACACCCTAGCAGTTCTTAGAAGATTGCCATTTTTCACCACACACAAAATATCACATGTCTGCAATTTGTACAACAGACAGCAGGGTGGAGCAGGCATAGTGAGCAGGTCCCTTCATTCTCACAGATCTCGTTGAATGTTCAGCTTCTCCCAGAATCTGTAAGGGGTGACTGTTTCAACATCTGGATGTTCTCACAGCATAACAGAGAACCTCTGAGACATTCCAGGACAGATGCTCCTATAATCTTACAACTAAGAGGATGCCAGATCCTCACGAGTACTCTGTAAGTCAGAATGAGGACATTAAGGAGAGGAAAGCTGCAGAGGCTCTGATAATCTAAAAGTATCTATGCACAGAGTATTCATGTGTGAAAAGAGCAGTAAGCATTCTGCTGAAATTCCTGAGCAAATTCCCTGTTTCATGTTAGAACTAAGTTAGAGAGTTGAGGCTTCCCTGATCTTTCTCACTTACAAGACATGAATTGTGGCATCTTCACCGTGTTGGAACAGCCAGTTGATAGAAGTAGATACTGTTAACAGATTAAAAGTTATTTCTTTGCAAGATTAGTTAGGGTCTTGGCTTGTCCATGGTTGAATTTGGATTAAAATGACCTGCATGCTAAGCATATGGTGCCATCAGTCTTTTGAAAATTGCTTCATCCATTCTATATATGGACCCAAAGGGGCATACTTTATGAATTTTTCAATCTTCATTCATAAATGTATCTTTCTATTCATGTTTCTGAGAAAAAAATAAAGCTTGGTATGATGAATAAAAAATAAGGGTGACTCAGGGAGCCAGAGAGGAAAATGGAAGTGGATCGCTTAGCCATTTATGGAGTTACCACTGTAGACTTGGTTTGCCTCTAATGAGTGTGCAATCCATTCTAGATTCTGGGATACACTGACTTGTTTGGAGGTAGATATTAAGTAATATCTTACTGTAACACTAATTTACAGAACCAAGAGCTAGTTCTAGATTCTGTTCCCTGAGAATATGCCCTGTTTGGTTGTATTGGTTTGGTTTCAGGAATAGAAGAAAGTCTTAGGCTCAAGTCCAGAACCCTTGGAATATAGTCAGTCATACTCTTTGTGGTGTGAAATGAACTCAGGGTCTTGCATTTTGAGATTCTTTTTTTTTTTTCCAACTGAAGCATCACTAAATGCTCATCAATTCCACATATACTGAGACTGAGAAAATTTCAATACAGTGATTTCATTTTGAAGTGAAATCAGAGTTTTCAAAACAGTTACACACCACTTTTTAATCACTCCAGAATTCTGTACTAGTAACCAAAACTTTTATACTCCCTTGTCCACATGTTTTGGCCATTATTCGTTTTTTTCTAAGTGATTTCTTTGGCTTATTAAAATGTTATGACATTGGAAGGAAAAATGTATAGCTCTCCTTAGAAAATTAAGTCTTCCCGCTTCCCATTCTGATAAACAAGGCTTATACTTATATTAAAATATTAAGATGCATTTTCCTGGCGCACCTCCTGTCTCCCCTCAGGCTTCAGAGGCGCCTGGCTCTTCCAGCGGGGCAGCGGAGGGGGCGGGCTGGCCAGTGTGGGTGAAGTGGCAGGACTCCGTGCACTGCGTGGTCAGCACCTTCGGGGAGCAGCAGCAGCGGCCTCACCTCTTAGTTGTCTGTTCTGACCGGGAAGTCTCTGAGCAGCTTCTGAGAGAGATGGTGGAAGCAGTGGGCTCAGGCAGGAGCAGGCACAAGCACAGAGGAAGACGAATGCAAACAGACAGAGGTCTTTAAAGAGCAAACAAATCCCTTAAAGACTTACAGGAAAATATAATTAAACAGGTAAAGGAAATAAAACTGTACAAAACCTGTAAGTAGAAATAGAAGCATTAAAACAAAACAAAAAAAAATACAGACTGAGAAAATGATACATCAGAGAAAATGTTAAATCTGAAAACTTCCTTCCACAAAGCATCTGGAAAAATCTTCAACTGGGTCCTAGGTCTGTCTTTACTCCATCCGTTCTTCTTCTTCTTTTACTTTTTAAACACCATCCCTCTTAGCAATGATCCTGAAAATCCCATCACAAGCTACCGGAGAGGGGACCACCGGAAAACACAGTGATAAAGATGTGGGAAAGCCTCAGTGTTCAGGAACCACGTTTTATAAAGATGTCATAAATATGTTCTTAAAAGAAATGTAGACAACCTTCCATTAATCCTGAGACCAGAGGCCTAAGGCTAGGACCCGGAAATGGCCCAAGGTCTTCTCCTGCTACCAGAGAAGCAAACTTAGCGAAGTTGTAATGACTTATCTAAAATACAGAATCAAAAGTACCAGTTTGCAGTTTTGAAAGATTTATTCCAGTGTGAGCATCAGCAATCCACCAACATGAGGTAGTGTCTGAATCCAACACGTCTTGTGTCCCCATGATATAAATGAAGGCCCTCCAGAACTGCGGACTGGAGTTCTACCTTGTCCCCTACTGACCTTCTGGTTTTGTTTTTTTTGTTTTTTTTTTTTTCTTACAGGAGCCAGGGAGCTAACTCGTTTTTTACTTTGGCTTGGCGGGTGCTCGTTGTAAAGCAGCTTGCAAGTCTTCAAACTTAAAAACCTTAGTAATTCCTACCCGACTGGCCACACCAAAGAGCATTGAAACAAAGAAGAGATAAATACGACCAAGGATCATTCTTAAATATAGCACCGGTTCTTGGCTCTGTTTTATTGTGCGCCTTTGAACAGGAGGGGGCCCGCTCTCTGTGCTCCCACTTGGTCCTTCTTCTTTGCAATTTGGAGGTTTCCAACCTAAATGACAATGGCAATTCCGATGATTATTACACACTCCTCTAAAAGTGCATTTTTCTGGGGTGCAGTCATAATTCAAGCGAGATACACTTCCACTGCAAGCTCCTCGATTACAGAACTTAGTTTTGGAACACAGAGTACCATGTTTCACTATTCCAGTATCTGTTGTTTCTGACCCACGATGTTCATCAAGCCCAAAGCAGGTAAACCCAGAGATAACCGATTGATGGAATGAAACATGTTCTTGCAAGTATGGAAGATTGGTGACATTGGTACACTGCAGCCTTCCACAGAGCTTATCTTTATCAGCACAAGCTTTAAATGTGAGGCTTTCTGGTGCTCTAATACAATGCCCAAATCGAAACCGCTGTTTGTTGATGTCATAGCACTTAATATTAGCATTCTTAGCATTTACACCAAAGATTTCCTTGCACTGTACATCACGATCGGTGCAGTTACCTTTATAGCAGTATCCCTCTTCTGAGCATGGTGTCCCATCTTGCAGATAAGTGTCATTTGGGCAAGCCACCATTTCCCCATTACAGTACTCTGGAAGATCACATATGTTCTGGATAGGTCTGCAGAGTGTCCCAGCAGGACTGAAGGTGCAGTTTGCACAGCATAAGTCTTTATCACAGATGCTACCAGGTGTTAAACGGCAATTAATTCCACAGCAGGAATTTGCATAACACGCCTTGTGTGTCCCACAGTCACACTGTTCATTGTTATCTATTCTGAAGTTTCCACAAAACGAGTAGGTGTGTGACAAGTTATAATAAACATGTTTGTCATAGTAAAGACATGTCATCAGATTGGGGGTATTAATTATTTCGCTAATATCCGCAAGGGAACAATTGCTGAAAGAATCTGTTATTTCGGGACTCCTGAACATAATGCAGGTGGTCCTTCTATGGCAGATACAGTACTTCTCATCATCAAATTTTAAACCTAAATTCCTCCCAACACGATTGGTTATCAAAATACCTACCATGACAAAACCTCGATGATTTTTACCAATACAGATCAGGGCTGAGGAAGTGCATATGGTCTTTTCCTCTGGAATGACATCAGAATCTTTTGGCCCCTCAAGATTAACTAAAATTGATGAATCAGGCTTAAACTTAGAATAAAAGACTGACACATAGTAATTATGAACAGCCCCTCCTGGTACTGCAAAGTCATGTGCAAAGGGATCTTTGTTAGTATATATAGTCATGAGAAAGACATAGTACCGCATATGAAGATTGGTCAATAAAGTGTCCGCTATACTAATGAGTTGTAACAAGTACCCGACTGTAACTGAATGTTTATGGCCAAGAGCACTCTTATATAAAGAATTGGTTGATTGAAAATGGCCTTTTATAGCAGCTGGATGTGTAGCATAGTTCTTACTAGATATTCTGGGAGTTCCGTAAGCATATTCTATTCTGGAGAAGACAGGGCCTGTGTTACGGTTCAAGTGCTTCCATGCATTCATAGGTCCTGTTACATCAGACTTATCTACTATCTGAGAAACAAGGTGTTCAAACCTCTGTGAATCATTGAGGGGCTTAATTTCATAGGTACGGTCATCTATATTCATGACCCCTGACAGCCCCCCATTACAAGTATCCACAGTGACCGTCGATTGAGGGATCCCCTCCAGGTAGCCAAAATAGTAACAATCTACAGGGAAGAAAGGATAATCCATCTGTAAGGCTCCTTGGTCATCCTGAGTTGTCAGCAACAAGTGTCTGGGCCAAATAAGTGTCTTTCTTCGAAGGTGGATGATATGTCTCTGGCCCCTCAAACGCAAGCTATAGGAGAGTAGTCCTGGTGCTTCAATTCCTTTGCTATGGTAGAACTCCTTCCGAAGAATAACCACCTCCGATGAGACGTAACGCCAAGTGGGATGACCTTGAGAACACCGGACTGGAACCAGTAGAAGCAGCCAGAGTGCAAACAGCAAGAGGAGGACCCTGGGGACCACAGGTCTTTCCATTAGCTTCATGCCCCAGGTCAGAGATAACATCCTGGGTGAAACTAAATCCCTCTGCTGTGGCCACTGCCTGGTCTAGAAAACTCTGACAGAAGACCAAGAGCCTCCTCAGGCTCCCAACCCTAGTGGTTACCCAGACAACTTGAGTTAGGTAACAATCACTGGGTGTGGCAGGAAATGAGTCTGGTTGTGTTAGCTGAGGTTGAGGTTAAATAGGGTCAGAGGAGATGTCTATAAATGTACCTAGGCAAAAAAAGTCAGAAGCAGCAGGGGTGTCTCTCTGACAGGCTCAATCCTTTCTTTTGTTTTCTAAAATACAAGATACCATTTCCACAATTTTGTTTACAGGAATGTATTTGGTTTCCAGATCTGTTTCTAGGAGTCAATTTTCCTTTTTATTTTGGCTCACGTTTCTCATGGTTGTTTTTATTTTGTTTTGTTTTGTTTTTAGAAGTCAGAAGTAAATACTATCTATATTAACCTTTTAACTATGAATGTTTTTCTTACTTTTCTGAACATATTTCATTTGAGTCTTGGTTAAGCTGTTTACAAATGGTTTGATACTACTGAGTTTTGCTCAAAAGTTTGGGGATTTCTACATGCTAATATTGTGTTGTTGTTTCTCCAATATTATGAAACCTGTGAACTCTATCTGGATACCCCTGAACTCTAGAATTTATTTAAATTCCATCTCTTGTGAACATACTTCATCTCTAACCCTGTCTAAGGCAGAACTGCCTGTCCCCCTCCGACCTTTAGTATGTTTCTTCCTGACCATTGGGATTTCTTCAAGCAGGCAGGCTGATGGATTCTCACCAGGCAAGAGCAGTAGACTCTGTTGGTATGAACATCTAAGAAGTATGCCACACACTTTTTCCAGGTTCTTTCATGTTTCTTACATTTGTAGAAGGAAAAGCAATCTCTGAGTTTTCTCCAGGAAGCTCATGAATGAAAGGGGTAAAAGACTGGAATCACCACACAGTTCATGACAAGCGCTGGCTCAGACACGTGATCAAGGTCTACAGCCACAAAGATAGGTTGCCCGGCAGCAGGCATATATAATGGGAGAAAAAATGAGGGAGGTGATCAAGTTACTTCCTCTCAAAAGTATATTTCTCATCTAAGTGTACAGGGGAAAACTCTTCAGGACTACTGGGATAGGTCATACTACCACACCTCAACTCTCCCAGCAGCTTTCTGGGTCACCCCCAGGAGCCTCATGAATAATGCTCTGCTTCCCCCTTGTGGCCAATAGCATTACTGCAGCTGATGTCCCCAGGAGGCTCTTATTTAGAAAAGTGGCTCAGTCCCTATCTGGTTATGGAAAGAGGAGATAAATGCCTTCTCATTAATTAGGGTGAGAAGAGGGGTCATGTGCTCTACCTTTGGTGGCCAACTTGGGGACATGGGTTTATACCGCAGTTTGTAAAAGGCTTCTCAAGGCTCATGACCCCCTTGTCATCACTCTGAGGCTCTGTGCAGTACTAGGCTGGACTCCCATGTCCTACAGGAACATAGGACAACACCAAGCACAAGGAGGTTCTATGACTAAAGTGCATAAATGACATTCCTAAACCCCCAAGGCATGCCAGGGCCAGCTTCTCTAGCCACTACAGGTCAGAATTCTGCGGAGTCAGGTTACAGAAGAAGACCTCCTCAGGACCCTAGCACAGATTTTAGAATATATCTCAAATGCCTCCTGCTGATCAGATGCATTTTTGTATAATCTGCCTAGCCAGATTCAGAAAATTGGCCCCACACAGCCAAGTGGACTTTCTGGTACAGGTGATTTTAAAACAGGCAGAAAGACATGAGAGGAGAGAGAAAGGAGAGGGAGGGAGAGAGAATATGCTAAATCTTTCCATACCTGTGCCCCAATCCCTGACCTCTGATAACCCCAGCACAAGTGTTCACATATCACAAAGAGCTTGGGATATAGATAAATGCAAATACTGTTGAAAATAATGGGGTTGAGATCAGGAGTTTTCATGATGGTTCCAAAGTCTCAGCACTGACTAAAACCTTCCACTGGCCCCTTTCCAGTTTCCTTTGAACACGTCATTGTGACAATCGAAGGTATCAAATTCCCTGCTAAGTATGTTTAGAAAGGTCTCCATCTTTGTGCTCTCATCTTCCACTGCCCCACCTAGGCTCTGGTCCCCCACATCTGATGTCTTCTCAGTGATTCTGGCCCTGCCTGCTCCAAAGCTACAAATGCCTCTGTAAAACGAGCTCTCTGCTGAGCCATCACCCTGAATCAGTCCACCTTAAGCAGATGTTTGCTGAGCCATCACCCTGAATCAGTCCACCTTCAGCAGATGTTTATTTTTTCCTTTGTTTCCAAACTACAGAGAAAGAGTGGCCAAGCAGAAGCTGAGGCATCTCATCTCACTCCAAGCACCCCCAGTCTCTAAATGTGCCCCCTTGTTTCCAGCAGTGCAACTTCAAGAATCTCTAATTCACTCATCTTAGAGGGCCACATGTGCCGTAGTGTCATAAGATGAAATTTAGTGCATTAATTATTCCCAACAAGCCACTTAAACAAGCCAATAACATTCATCAGTCATTCCCACGGAAACACTGAAGCATCTTCCTGCTCTACCCTTGGGTTTCCCAGGACACCTCTGGGATCACCGAAGCTGTCTTGTTTTCCAGCCTGAAAAAAAAGCTCCAGTCAATCAAGAGAAAGACAGAAATATGCAGAACCTTCTAGAAGAACAACAGCTCTTGACTGACTCAGCAGGGCAGCCTAAGCACACAGCTTCCTCTGGACCCAGTTCCTGGCTACATTCACTCACACAGGGCCCAGCAGTCTGGAGATGCCTGTGGCAGCTAGGTTCTAATTGTGCC
Organism: Rhynchomys soricoides; assembly: GCA_019843965.1. Lineage (NCBI taxonomy): Eukaryota > Metazoa > Chordata > Mammalia > Rodentia > Muridae > Rhynchomys > Rhynchomys soricoides. Next base: position 55,627 of record JADRCH010000444.1, read on the forward strand.
TCAGTCTCATAGCTCAGTCACTTTGCTTGTCTCCCCACAGCAAACCAAAATCAATGCATGTCGGGAGCCAGGGCCTCCACACCGCCCCTGGGAACCTGGCCGTTATACAGCCTTGGGTGGGTAACTTTCCAAGAACCAGCCGTGTTTATGCAAGATTAGCTGTCCCTTGCATCTCCGGAGGACAGGCTGACCAAAAAATGTTCAGACACCAGACAGTAGTTGAGCCATAACAACAGGAGGGCCACAAGCTTTCTCTTCCCCCTCCCCTTGCCTATGATTTTTGCTTTATAAAATCTGCTTGTGTTAATAAAAAATAGACCTTGACAAAACTTTGCTTGGTCTCGCTCCTCTCTCTCGCCCGTTTTCCTTTCAGGCTTGGTCCCCCTCGACCCCATGAATAACTAGGTCCCGCGGGACAGGACGAATGCAGTTGCCACCCTCCAGGCAAGCCCTTCCTCAGTGATGCTTAGGAAACACTGCCCATTTGCCCTGCTCATGACCTCTCTCAGCACGCATAAACTCCCTCCAAGCTCCTTCACAGCAACAACCAAATTTAAACACAACTTAAAGTATTATGGAGCTGTGCCCTATGCCATTTCCCATAACATCCCAGCTGCTAAAATCTAACTGTTCAATACAGAGAACTACCTAGATAATATCTAAGCCCCAACCTTGAGGTATCTGTTGAAGAGGCTTTCAACAATGAGTTCCCATCTGGGATGTCGGTGTCTTCTACATCTTAGGGACATCTTTGTGAACCTCATACTCCCCTTCACAGTGCCACCTCAAAAGGGAGATCTGTATCCCTTGCATTCCGCAAGAGGGCAGAATCCTGGCATCAGCTCTGGCAATCCCCCAGCACTACTTTTGAACAGGGGAAGATCATGAGAGCATCACTGTGAGAAAATGCAAGGAAGACTCTAAGACATCTAGGCATCTACAAAGATCTCAAATCTTCAAGAAAACAAAACCACCCAAAGAAAAGTAAATTCTAAAACTAGTCACCTGCATGAGGTGCCTGGTAGTCACTCAGCAGTCCTAGTCTGGGAAAGTATGAAGAAATAGCAATAGAGAGGATGTACAGCCAGTACCCTCCAGCTACTCTCACCTAACCAAGGCCTCCTGACTGCTCTGAGTCTGTCTGAAGAACAGCAATGATGCCACCAAAATTTCTAGAGTGAGCCCTGAAAAACCTGGTGGCCAATATGAGCAAGCCAGCCCAAGAGAAAAAGAACCCATGGAGCACAGGCAAGAAAACAGACGAGTTAGTGCATTAGAGGGGCCTGAGGAAGGAGTTCCCATCTCTCCCCAGCACCAGAAATAAAAGCCTCTCCAGAGCTGCCAAGACACAAAATGTCTGGTGATTGTGACCATCAGACCCACAGAGATCATTCCTACTTGGTACCAGAAAGAGGCAGCTGTGTGAGCCCACAGCTGGAGAGGAAAATTGAAAGCTGATATCTCTGTATTCGCTTAGCCTATGTTATACACCCATACCCCAAGTCAAAGTTGGGAGAAATACTAAGGGTCTAAAGAAACTCCAGAGTGACTTAAAGTATTGAATACTAGATTGCAGAAGAGAGGAAAAGATCTTTCTGAACATTTTGAGGACATGTTAACTATAAGAGGACACATGGGACCAAATTAAGGTAGAGCAACACCAATGGCTACAACCCAGCTGAAAAAAAAATACTCAAGAGAATGATCAGACACCACAGTGTTACATGAGAGATGAGTGTGCCTAGTGTACCAAGAGTCCCCTCACTAGACCAAGATGTAGCCCCAGGACCACCCAAAAGTCTACCAGGAATGCCTTCCAGAGGTGTGAGTCAGTCAGCTCTGGCCCATTCTGTTTCAGACCAAAACATCAGAAACCATAGCATCTCCACTGCAGGTGAATCCCTAAGCCACACAGTGTACCCAAAGACAGCACCATAGATGGGGGATGTGGAGGCAAGGGAGCTTGTGTCACAGTACGAGTATTGCACAATGAGTTTTTGCTATTTTCACAGTGACAAGGGCACTGATTCCTCCCGTCTTAGTTAGGGTTCTATTGCTGTGAACAGACATTATAACCAAGGCAAGTTTTATAAAGAAAAACATTTAATTGGCACTGACTTACAGGTTCAGAGTGTCAGTCCATTATCATCAAGGCAGGAACATGGAAAAATCCAGGTAGGCACGGTGCAGTAGGATCTGAGAGTTCTACATCTTCATCTGAAGGCTGCTAGCAGAATACTGACTTCCATGCAGCTAGGATGAGGGTCTTTTCATCAACATCCACAGTGACAAACCTACTCCAACAGGGACACACCTTCTAATTGTGCCGGCCCCTGGTCAGAGCATATAAAAACCATGACATTACACTACCTGGCCTCCGTAGACTGGTTCATACACATGAGTTTATGGTGGCCACATCTATCCATAGTGTAATAAAAAAGTACATTTAGGTTTCTTCAGGTCTGAGTTGGTGCCCAGAGCAGACCTTGCATGCTAACTCAGCAGCCAGTCCCACAACATCCAGAGAAAGCTCTACTCCTAGGTACTCTAACATGCCCAAGATCATAGTATCAGAGGTGAGGAGGACACAACATCTGTCCCAACACCAAGTGTAACTAGGACCAGTAGGATCCATGGACTCAGGAATTCCACCTGGCCAGTGGCACAAGTTCCTCCCAGTCTGAGGTGGTGCCCTGAGCAGACCTTGGGCAAAACTCTGCAGCCAGTCCCACAACACCCAGAGGAAGCTCCACTCCCAGACATTCTAACATGCCCAGGATCACAGAATAACAGAATCTCAGGAGCTTGGTCACACCAAGATCTCAGGGTCCCAGAGGCAGCTTGACTCCCAGGAGCTCTGACACACCCAGGATCTCAGGATCACAGGATCCCAGCATCACAAAATCACAGAGAGAGCTGGACTCTGAGGAATTCTGACACAACCAGGATCACAGGAAGGACAGGCTCCAGTCAGATATAGCGAGGGCAGGTAGCACTAAAGATAACCAGGTCGTGAGAGGCAAGCATAAAAACATAAGCAACAGAAACCAACGTTAATTGGCATCATCACAACCCAGTTCTCCCACAATAGCAAATCCTGGATACATCATCACACCGGGAAAGCAAGATTCAAATCTAAAATCATTTCTCATGAAGATGATAGAGGACTTTAAGAAGGACATAAATAACTCCATTAAAGAAATACTGGAGAACACAGGTAAACAAGTAGAAGGCTTTAAAAGGGGAAACAAAAAAACTCCCTTAAACAATTACAGGAAAATCCAATCAAACAGGCAAAGGAAGATCCTTCCAGTTTCCATCTGTGGTGGGAGGCCTCTGCCTGGGCCACCAGGGCTCCACAGGCAAATAGCACTGGGAGAAAGCTAGCCTCCCAGGAGTGTGGAGAAGCCTGTGAGAGGGGGTAAGAGGAATAACACTACTCAGTGAGACTCAACAGGAATCCATGGCACATAGGGACTGAGGAACAGCCGGGGGAAGGAACCTTCCGGTTTCCATCTGTGGTGGTATACCTCTGTGGGCCACCAGGGCTCCATAGGCAAATAGCACTGGGAAAAAGACAGCTTCCCAGTAGTGTGAGCAAGCCTGTCTGCTCAGAGGGACCCACCTGGAATACACAGGATGATAGAAGATTTTAAGAAGGAAATAAATAACTCCCTTAAAGAAATACAAGAGAACACAGGTAAACAACTAGAAGCCCTTACAGAGGAAACACAAAAATCCCTAAAAGAATTACAGGAAAACACAATCAAACTGGCAGAAGTACAGGAAAACACAATCAAACAGAAGAAGAAAATGAACAAAACCATCCAGGAACTAAAAATAGAAATAGAAACAATATAGAAATCTGAAAGGGAAACAACCCTGGAGTTTGAAAACCTAGGAAAGAGTTCAGGAGTCATAGATGCAAGCATCACCAAGAGAATATAAGAGATAGAAGAATCTCGGGTGTAGAAGATACCATAGAAAACATTGACACAACAGTCAAGGGAACCACAAAATGCAAAAGCTCCTAACCCAAAACATCCAGGATACAATGAGAAGACAAAACCTGAGGATAATAGGTATAGAAGAGAATGAAGATTCCCAACTTAAAGGACCAGTAAATATCTTCAACAAAATTATAGAAGAAAACTTCCCTAACCTAAAGAAAGAGATGAACATAAATATACAAGAAGCCTACATAACTCCAAATAGATTGGACCAGAAAAGTAATTCCTCCTGTCACATTATAGTCAAAACACCAAATACACAAAATAAGGAAAGAATATTAAAAGTAGTAAGGGAGAAATGTCAAGTAACATATAAAGGCAGTCCTTTATATGTTACACCAGACTTCAGAATTACACCAGACTTTTAACCAGAGACTATGAAAGCTAGAAGATCCTGGGCAGATCTCATACAGACCCCAAGAGAACACAAATGCCAGCCCAGGCTGCTATACCCAGCAAAACTCTCAATGATCATAGATGGTGAAGCCAAAATATTCTATGACAAATCCAAATTTGCACAGTAGGTTTCCACACACACAGCCCTACAAAATAATAGATGGAAAACACCAACATGAGGAAGGAAACTAGACCCTAGAAAAAACAATAAAGTAATCTTTCGACAAACTCAAAAGAAGATAGCCACACAAACATAAAAATAACATTGAAAATTACAGGAAGCAACAATCACTATTCCTTAATATCTCTTAACATAAATGGATTCAATTCCCCAATAAAAAGACACAGACTGACAGACTGGATCCATAAACATGACCCAGCATTTTGCTGCATTCAGGAAACGCACCTCCGTGTTAAAGACAAACACTACCTCAGAGTAAAGGGCTAAAAAACAATTTTCCAGGCAAATTGTCCTAAGAAACAGACTGGAGTAGCCATTCTAGTATCAGATAAAATGGACTGTCAACCAAAAGTCATCAAAAAAGATAAGGAAGGACACTTCATACTCATCAAAGGAAAAATTTATCAGGAAGAACTCTCAATTCTGAACATCTATACACTGAATGCAAGGGCGCCGACATTCATTTACTAAAGCTCAAAGCACACATTGCACCTCACACAATAATAGTGGGAGACTTCAACACTGCATTATCATCAATGGACAGATCTTGGAAACACAAACTAAAGAGAGATGCAGTGAGACTAACAAATGTTATGAACCAAATGGATTTCACAGATATCTATAGAAAATTTCATCCTAAATCAAAAGAATATACCTTCTTCTCAACACCTCATGGCACCTTCTCCAAAACTGATCATAGAATTGATCATAAAACAAACCTCAACATATAAAAGAAGATTGAAATAATCCCATGCCTCCTATTAGATCACTATGGATTAAGGCTGGTCTTCAATAGGAACAACAACAGAAAGCCCACATACACAGGGAAGCTGAACAATGCTCTACTCAACTTGGTCAAGGAAGAAATAAAGAAAAAATTAAAGACTTCCTATGAAAATGAAAGTACAACATACCCAAACCTATGGGACACAATGAAAGCAGTGTTAGGAGGAAAACTCATAGCTCTGAATGCCTCCAAAAAGAAACTGGAGAGAGCATATACTAGCAGCTTAACAGCAGACCTGAAAGTTCTAGAAAAAAAAGAAGCTAATACACCCAAGAGGAGTAGAAGGCAGGAAATAATCATATCAAGGGCTGAAATCAAGTAAGTGGAACCTAAAAGAACTATACAAAGAATCAACAAAACCAGGAGCTGGTTCTTTGAGAAAATCAACAAGATAGATAAACCCTTAGCCAGACTAACCAGAGGGCACAGAGACAGTATGCAAATTAACAAAGTTAGAAATGAAAAGGGAGATATAACAACAGATTCTGAGGAAATTAAAAGACTCATGAGATCCTACTACAAAAGCCTATTTGCAATAAAATTGGAAACTCTGGAGGCAATGGACAAGTTTCTAGACAGATACCAATTACCAAAGTTAAATCAGGATCAGATAAACCATCTAAACAGTCCCATAACCCCTAAAGAAATAGAAGCAGTCATTAAAAGTCTCCCAACCAAAAAAAGCCCAGGACCAGATGGGTTCAGTGCAGAATTTATCAGACCTTCAAAGATGACGTAATACCAATACTCTTCAATCTATTCCACAAAATAGAAATGGAAGGAACACTACCCAATTCATTCTATGAGACCACAGTTACTCTGATTCCAAAACTCCACAAAGACCCAACAATAAAAGAAAATTTCACACCAATTTCCCTTATGAATAGAGATGCAAAAATACTCAATAATATTGTTGCAAACCGAATCCAAGAACACATCAAAGCGATCACGCACAATGATCAAGTAGGCTTCATCCCAGGGATGAAGAGATGGTTCAATACCCAGAAATCCATCAATGTGATCCACTACATAAACAAACTCAAAGAAAAAAAACCACATGGTCATTTATTCAGATGCTGAAAAAGCATTTGACAAAGTTCAATGTCATTTCATGATAATAGTCTTGCAAAGATCAGGAATTCAAGGAACATATCTAAACATAGTAAACATAGTAAAGAACATAGTAAAGGAAATACACAGCAAACCAGTAGCCAACATCAAACTAAATGGAGAGAAACTCGAAGCAACCCCACTAAAATCAGGGACTAGGCAAGGCTGCCCTCTCTCTCCCTATCTATTCAATATAGTACTTGAAGTTCTAGCTAAAGCAATCAGACAACAAAAGGAGGTCAAAGGGATACAAATTAGAAAGGAAGAAATTAAAATATCACTATTTGCTGATGATATGATGGTATACTTAAGTGACCCAAAAAACTCCACCAGAGACCTGCTACAGCTGATAAACACCTTCAGCAAAGTGGCCGGATACAAAATTAACTCAAGCAAATCAGTAGCCTCCCTATACTCGAAGGATAAACAGGTTGAGAAAGAAATTAAGGAAATGACACCCTTCACAATAGTCAAAAACAATATAAAATATCTTGGTGTTACTCTAACCAAACAAGTGAAAGATCTGTGTGACAAGAACTTCAAGTCTCTGAAGAAAGAAATCGAAGAAGACCTCAGAGGATGGAAAGATCTCCCATGGTCATGGATTGGCAGGATTAATATAGTTAAAATGGCCATCCTGCCAAAAGCAATCTACAGATTCAATGCAATCCCCATCAAAATTCCAACTCAATTCATCATAGACTTAGAAAGAGAAATTCTCAAATTCATATGAAATAACAAAAAAAACCCAGGATAGCAAAAACTATTCTCAACAATAAAAGGACTTCTGGGGGAATCAGCCTCCCTGACTTCAAGCTGTACTACAGAGCAGTAGTGATAAAAACTGCATGGTATTGGTACAGTGACAGGCATGTAGATCAATGGAATAGAATTGAAGACCCAGAAATGAGCCTACATACCTATGGTCACTTGATCTTTGACAAAGGAGCTAAAACCATACAGTGGGGAAAAAACAGCATCTTCAACAAATGGTGCTGGTTCAATTGGTGGTCTACATGTAGAAGATTGCGAATTGATCCATTCCTATCTCCCTGTACAAAGCTCAAGTCCAAGTGGATCAAAGACCTCCACATAAAACCAGATACACTGAATCTAATAGAAGAGAAAGTGGGGGAAAGTCTCGAACACATGGCACAGGGGAAAAGTTCCTGAACAGAACACCAATGGCTTGTGTTCAAGATCAAGAATCGACAGATGGGATCTCATGACATTGCCAAGCTTCTGTAAGGCAAAGGACATTGTCAATAGGACAAAATGGCAACCAAGAGGTTGGGAAAATATCTTTACCAATCCTATATCTGATTGAGGGCTAATATCCAATATATACAAAGAACTCAAGAAGTTAGACTCCAGAGAATCAAATAACCCTATTGAAAAATGGGGTACAGAGCTAAACAAAGAATTTTCGACTGAAGAGTGTGGAATGGCTGAGAAGCACCTAAAGAAATGTTCAACATCCTTAGTCATCAGGGAAATGCAAATAAAAACAAACTTGAGATTCCACCTCACACCAGTCAGAATGGCTAAGATCAAAAACTTAGGTGATAGCAGATACTAGTGAGGATGTGGAGAAAGAGGAACACTCCTCCATTGTTGGTGGGATTGCAAGCTGGTACAACCACTCTAGAAATCAGGCTGGTGTTTCCTCATAAAATTGGACATAGTAGTACCTGAGCACCCAGCTATACCACTCCTGTACATATGCCCCAAAAATTCTGCAGCATATAACAATAACACATGCTCCACTATGTTCATAGCAGCCTTATTTATAATAGCCAGAAGCTTGAACCCAGATGTCCTTCAAAAGAGGAATGGATACAGAAAATGTGTACACAATGTGTACTACAATGTGCACACAATGGAGTATTATTAAAAACGATGAATTCATGAAATTCTTAGGCAAATGGATGGAGTTAGAAAATATTATTCTGAGTGAGGTAACCCAATCACAAAATAACACACGTTTACGCACTCACTGATAAGTAGATATTAGCCCAAAAGCTCTGAATACCCAAGATACAATTCAGACCACATGAAGCTCAAAAAGAAGGAAGACCAAAGTGATGTTGCTTCAGTCTTTCTTAGAAAGAGGAACTAAATAGTCACAGGAGCAAATACAGAGACAAAGTGTAGAGTAGAGACTGAAGAAAAGGCCATCCAGAAACTGTCCCACCTGAGAATCTACCCCATATACAGTCACCAACCCCAGACACTATTGTGGATGCCACGAAGTGCTTGCTGAAAGGAGCCTGATATGGCTGTATCCTAAGAGGCTCTGCCAGAGCCTTACAAATACAAAGGCAGATGCTTGAAACCAACCATTGGACTGAGCAGGGAGTCCTCAATGGTGGAGTTAGAGAAAGGACTGAAGGAGCCGAAGGAGTTTGCAACCCCATAGAAAGAACAACAATATCAACCAACCAAAACCCCCAGAGCTCCCAGAGACTAAACCACCAACCAAGGAGTACACATGGAGGGATCCATGGCTCCAGCCGCATATGTAGCAGAAGATATCCTTGTCAGACATCAATGGGAGGAGAGGTCATTGGTCCTATGAAGGCTCCATAGATGCCTCAGTGTAGGAGAATTCAAGGGTGGGGAGGCGGGAGTGGGTGGGTGGGTGGTTGGGTGGGTGGAGAAACACCCTCATAGAAGCAGGGAGGGGGGATAGCATAGGGGTTTCCAGGAAGGGGGGGGACCGGGAAAGGGGATAATATTTGAAATGTAAATAAAGAAAATATCCAGTAAAAATTTTTTAAAAATACATTTAGTCCAATTTCCAATGTCTCCATAGTCTATAGCAGTCTCAACAATATTAAAAGTACAAAGTTCAAAGTCTCTTCTCTGATCCATTCAATCGCTTAACTGTAAACCCCAAATCAAGACAGGAAACCATCTGGGGAAACTCCAAACTCTGTATCTGATTGTTTGATGTCAAAGCAATTTTCAGATCTCCAACCTACTTTTTCATATTTTGACTACAACAAATTTCTTTTTCTGGGCTGGTTTCATTTCCTGTTAGCAGTATGCCTCAGGAGATATCCTGTGACTCTGGAATCTTGAGATTCTTGGATCTTCAACGAAGATTCAGTGTTACAGCTTGTTTCAGTGTCTGGGAACCACACGTGATCTTATGGGCTCCTCCAACAAGCTGGCACAACTTCTCCAGTTCTGCCCTCTGTAGCAGTCTAAGCTCAGGTTGATCCACTCCTGTGTTCTTGTGCTGTGTTCTTGGTGATCATTCATCCCATGGCACTGGCATCTACAATATGCTGGGGTCTTCCACTGCAACTAGGCTTCACCAATAGCCTCTCATAGGCTCTTTTCATGGTGCCAAGCCTCAATCCTTTGCATGATCCCTTCAGGTCTGGGCCATCAACTGCAACTGAGGCTGCACATTCCCCAATGGCCTTCCATGGCCTCTCACATTGCCAAGGCTCAGATGCTCTTCATGACCCCTTCACACCTTCAAAACCACTACCACCTGGGTGATTCTTACCCATTGCAAAGTACAGATGTGGTGTGAGGCACAATGGTAGCTATCTCTTTGTGCTCTAAGAGAACACATCCCAGAAGATTTCACCTCAGTGATGTTGGTCTCTTCTTAATCACCACTAATTTTCTAGCTCCAGCCAACCAGCATCGATTGTCCCAGTAGTCTCCTTCTCCTCTTGACTATAAAGCCAGAGCCACATGGCTGAAGCTGCCAAGTTCTGCTGCTTGCAGGAGCTGGAACATGGCCCCTTTGTTCTATTACATTATCACTAGCTTCCTCTTCTCCAACTCCTTCAAGGCCTAAGCTTGGCTGTCCTGGATCTTGCTCTGTAGATTGACCTTGAACTCAGAGATTTGCATGCCTATCTCCTGGGATTAAAGGTGTGTACCACCATACCTAGATTTAAGTTTTCCTTCACCTAGAACTTGCTGTCTCAGGCTGGCCTTGAACTCAGAGATCTATCTTGCTTTGTCTCAGGATTAAAGGTGTGTATCACCATTCCTGGATCTAAACTTAACTGAGAAGGATCTTACCCCAAAGTCCCACTCCCTTATTTCAATTTAATATCCTTGAACAAAGGATTTAGCTCCATTATACTTCATGGTGTCCGTTTAATACTCCAACCACATATTTTATATTTCCCCTTTCTCATTGTGCTCTGCTTGTTTAAAATGCTTCATGAGACTTAACCAGAGAACAAGTCTATGAAGGATGTTTCTGAGACTTCCTTTATCAGTGCAATTAATCTGAGTCTCTTCACCTTAGACTCACATAGACTCTTCAGAAAAGGGCAAAAATTAGCCACATTTTTCATGAAAATAACACAGAAAACAGTCTCTAGGCCACATGTTGAAGTTTTCCACTGAAACCTCTTGGGACAGGTCCAAAAAATTCAAATCACTCCCAGGAACAAAGTCTTCCATATTCTTACTAGTGAAAGACCCTGGAAGAAAAATGCCCCTAGACTCAGCACTAGAGCCCTAGGCCACCCAGGGGCCTGAGATGGGCTAAACTCACCCCCCTTAGACAGTTCTGAGAATGGTTGTTTTTACCTTGTTCCAAAACCAGGCCCACCATGAAATGTCATGATGAACTCTGTTCTGAAAATTGTTTTGGGAAAGTCGTTGTTTTGACTTGACTCCTATCCTGTTGATCAACCAAAAATGTTACAGTGACCTCTGTTTTGAGCCCCTCTGTTCTTTCCCATGACACATGTTCCCCCTGCTCCCCCTTTTGCTTTGTGGTTTTTCCCTACAAATACCCCTAACTTCAGCTGCTCGGGGTCGATCTCCTCTGCCCTGTGTGGGTTATGAGCTCGGCCCAGTGCACTGCTTCCCCGAATAAACCTCGTGCACTTGCAGCAAGTTCGGTTTCTCCTGAGTCATTGGGGGATCGTGTCTTCCCGTGGCTTGAGTGAGGGTCTCCCCAATTCGGGGGTCTTTCACTAATGTAGACATTAATTAAAACAATCAGGAAGACGGCCTGAAAGGCAGATCTGCCGAGGTTCTCCAGAGTGTAGGCCTCAGAAACAGCAAGCAGAACTTGTCTGAGAGGACAGAAAACACAGAGATCAGCCAGAACTAACTGGCAATGATACTGGGAATACTGAAAGCACTGTACAACAACAATGGGCCCCAAATCCCCAGAATCCTTTCATAAAAATGAACAGTTCAGCAAAGCTGCAACAGCCCAAAATAGGAAACAGATGCACCCCAACCAAGAAATCATCAACAAATTGGGAAGTCTAAAGAAGAATTGTGAGTGTGGAATATCACATAGAACATACTTGCACTGCCTTCAATGCTGAGGACAGGAAGAAACAAGTCAAAAGAAAAATGTTCAGCAGGATTGCCTCTCACTTGAACACTCAACAAGCAAAATTCACTCTCTCTTAAGGAGATGAGAAGAGAAAGTGTAAGCATCTATGTTGAGAGTGCCAGGCCCCCACTGCCAGGCTGGAGGAAATGCCAGGGCAATGAACAGAAAAAACTAGGGAGAAGAACGGGAAACAATCATGATGATATCATACAAGTACTTCTGAAAGACAAACAAAACTTGTAAAGAGCAGAGAATGGCAGATGGAGCAGCAGACACATAAGTAGATGGCCAGTCTTATAGGAAAGATCTACATAGTCTGTGAGGCTTTCAAAGAGGGAAGGACAGCCAAGCCTCAAAGCACAAAGCCTGGCTTCTGACACTGTCTGCAGCTTCTGCCCTTGCTTCTCTGCCCACATGAAAGTGTCTCAAGGTATCACCACAGTACCTCTCCGAAGAGGAGGAAGGAAGGAAACTTGTCAGTGAGGAAGTCACCCGGAGACAAACCTTTCCAGGAGTTCTTATCACCCTTTCCTCAGCAGCCTCCATCCAGGCATTGAGAGAAAAAAGGGATGTTGGGAAATCAGAATTCTGACAGCCCCAGACCCTGCCTTCTGCCTAGAACATTCCAGAAGAGACAAAAGCCCAAGAGGGAAAAAGTGTGCCTCCACTCAACATGACCCATGAGACTGTACTGCTGCCTGGGCCCCCAAAGGTCCCTACCCTGCAGAACAACAGGCTTTACTGGGATGAATTACTGTGTTCATTACTACAGGTATAGTGACCATATTGGTATATGAATTAGCAAAAACTTATTATACCCAATAAACTCTTCAGGTCAAATCAGTGAGTCTAGAAGAGCTGGCACCTAAGGGACTATATCTGAGTCTTGACCACTAAGGCCAATTTATGTATACTACCCCACACTCAGCTATTCTGACTGACCACAGAGAAGTCAAAACACCCTAAAGACAGATCCCAATAGCCTCTCACCCAGAGTCCAGGAACCCCAGCAGAAAAACACTCAGATCTCCACGAGGACCAAAGTCTCCATTCAATAGGAAGGGACCTGGAAACCTTTCTCTCAGAAGAACTTGGGAAACACTCCAAGCTGGGCTCAGACAGCCTTCCACAACCATGAGGAAACCATTGACTTGGCCATCTTTACCTGGCACCCACAGGACAACAGTACTCCAGTCACAC
>JADRCH010000445.1:0-13308 GCA_019843965.1 Rhynchomys soricoides
TGTAGGATTAATTTCTAGATGTTTATAGATAATTTCTAGACTTAGATTCCCCTGAGATTTGTGCTGATTGGTGTTGTCTTGGTCCATGGCCATTTTCTCCCTTTTCTTCTTTTTTTTTCAAATCCTAATGTTGGCATTTTAAAGAGTATTTTAAGCCTCAAATGAATACATAGTATTTAAATCGCTCTGTATTATCTTTCTAATACAATATAAATAAAACACAGAGACTTTTAGGGCATGTCTATTGCTCAGGGGAGCAGTATACATAGGTCTTTATTAATCAAGGCCCCAATTTTCACAGTTTAAAATGTGACTTTTAAGGTCAGAAATATATACCAAGATGTTTATGTATTCATTAACATCCACTCTGTTGATTACAGAGAAAAAGAAAATAATGTCACAAATAGTACCATCTGCTAAGTGACCTGCTTTCTAGGAAGCAAACATACAAAGGAATGTTCACAATCCCAAAGCTTTACAAGTAGTTTTATGTTTAAATCAAGGATTTCCAAATCATCATTTTTTATTCACTGTAATTTATAAATTAGTTGGTCCTCCACTTATTTTATAATGTTTGTAAAGCTTTAAAGAAGTTTTACAACAGATTTACAAAAGCCTAATTAATAATACATTCAAAAGAAGAAAACCGCAAGGTAGAGGATGGACCATGCAGCCAGCTCCCATCTGGAGACACGTTCTATTAGGATCCATTGATATCTTGCAAAGCCCTCTCCCCATGTGTCTGAATTCCTATCAAAATTTACCCTTGATAATTCCAACTGAGTGTTTTTGAGATGATTTGCTTAATAGTAAAAAAAAGACAGCAGTATACATCAGCAGAATAAACAGGCATCATATTCTGTTCTAGATAACTACGTTTCAGACAAGAAATTATGAGTCTTAAGCCTGGGGCTGGAGATATAGCTCAGCAGTTAGTAAGACTTGTCCTGTCTGTAACTCCGGCCTCCATGAGTTACAGCACCGACAGACAAGCAAAACATTCTTACTTACAGTATAAAAGTGAAGGAAACATTTGATCCTAATACAATTGGTGAGCCATTGATACATATCGAAATGTTCTTGCTTACATTATTTTCCAATTTCTGTGTTGGCAAACACTAAGACTATTTCTTATTAATGTGGTTCACATTTTACTAACAGATGCTTTTTAAACTCGTAAAGCTCTCCCTTAGGTGTGGTCCTATTTCCATTTTCCCTTGTGTTTATCTTTGAATGCATGGACATTTGTGCCAGCAACACACAGCCATAGTAATCCTGACGAAGGTATGTTTGAAACTCATTCAATAAGTAATTTTACCATGTCCCTCCCTTCCTTGGTGATTATACTCTTCTGAATATTTTTATAAATATTGGAAAACTGAGTATAAAGCTGAACACATTAGTGCATCATTAATGTGGAGGAATCTCTCTGCTGGTGCTGGTTTCTTATATGAGCCCTTACTTCATTGACTTTCTTTTGAGCTACCCAACGGTGAACACAGGGACTCTGCTGCCGTCTCACAATGGAGGGAACTTAGCCTTTCAGAAGATCACATGGATTCTTGTACAGTGTTTAATTAGTGTTGACTGCCTTAGTTACAACAGCGTATTCACTCTTCACCACAACCTGGTAAACAAGGTAGGATTGTTTGTCTGTTAGTGTTAGGTCAGAAGAGGCCAATGCTCATGCCTAACGTCATCGTAAGATGCACACTAAGGGAGTGGTCCTAAATATTCTGCCCCTTCGCAAAGGAGAATAAGGCTTATTCACTGATGCCAAGTTGTTTAGTATAATTGTGGTGCACATTAATTTCACATAATTATTTTAGGAAAAAAGGATTTTCATTAACAAAATAAAAATTAAAATATGTATATACATACATATATAAATATATATTTATGTGTATGTATATTCTTGCAAGTATATGTGTAAGTGTATTGTGCAGGTATATGTGTGCATATACATATATACATACATGCATATATATTATATGTGTGTGTGTGTGGGACTATATAGGCATATGTTCTGTTTTTTCCATCAATTTGATTACTTATTTTTTTTATCTGTCAGGGGTACATCTTAAGGAATTTCAGTGAGAATTTAGGTTAGTGTGATATTAGGTAGTGGACACTGCTTCAACAATTTGGTTATTAAGATATGGAGATGCTTCATCAGTTATTAGAAATATCCAGACCTTTTTCTCCATGTGATCTGACTCCTTCCTCCACAGTTTCCAGGCTGCTACATGGTCCAGAGTTTATGTGATGATTCCAGGGCCATGCTATACCATCAGAATATCATAGATTCTGGTGGGTTGCTGCCCATACTTGCTCTTCTGGCTTTAGAATATGGAGCCTTAACATGAACTCAGGAATCTAGTGATGACATCTTGCTGAACATTTTCACTACAATAAATATAAATTTTGATAATGAATGCCTAAATATAAAAATTTAAGATGTATTCAAAAATATTAAAAAAATAAGTTACTGTTTATTTTCAACAAATAAATGAGATATTTCAAAACCTGTGATAGTATACTGTGGAGTGTCAAATTATTCAGAAAAGATACAAGGAAGAGGCTTTAACCATCACATTCTTCCATACCTCTAATTGTACAGTAAATCCTGATCTATTAAACAGTCTTTGGTTTATTTTTATTTTTTTGATATTTTATTTACATTTGAAATGCTTGCCCTTTTCCAGGTCTCCCCTGTGGAACCTCCCTATTCACTCGCCCTCCCCTGCCTCTATGAGGGTGCTCCCCCCCCACACCCACCCACCCACTCACTCCCGTCTTCCCTCCCTAGCATTCCCCTATACTGGGGCATCTAATACCCTCAGGCCCAAGGGCCTCTCCTCCCCCTGATGGCTAACAAGACCCTCCTCTGCCACATATGTGGCCAGCACCATGGGTCCCTCCATGTGTATTCTTCGGTTGGTGATCCAGTCTCCTGGAGCATCGGGAGGTCAGGCCAGTTGACATTGTTGCTCCCCCCATGGGGCTGCAAACTCCCTCAGCTCCTACAGTCTCTTCTCCAACTCCTCCATCTGGGACCTCAAGCTCAGTCCAATGGTTGCTGTGAATTGAATCTTGGGTATTCTGAACTTTTGGGCGAATAACCACTTATCAGTGAGTACATACTGTGTTCATTCTTTTGTGACTTACTTCGCTCAGGATGATATTTTCAAGTTCCATCCATTTGCCTAAGAATTTCATGAAGTCATTGTTTTTAATAGCTTAGTAGCATTCCATTGTGTAAATGTACCACATTTTCTGTATCCATTCCTCTGTGGAGGGACTCTGATTTAGTTTTAGTCCAAATGTGGTGTATCACAAATACAAAATGGCTTTATCATTTTATCTCTCTACTGTTTACACTCCCTCCATCAATTCAGCAGCTTTGATAAATCCACCTGATAGATTCCATAGGCTATCATGGTTGTTATAAATTTAATTTATATGAATTTCAATGAATATCAATTCAAATGTAATTCAATTTAAAGCTTCAAAATCACATACAGTTTAACACATTATTTTACATGGCCATGCTATCCACTTCCAGAACAGACAATCATGTCTCTTATTGCTCAATCTCTCCATTCTCTCTTTTATAAACTCATTCAATGTCCAGAACTGAGAGAGACAAAACATAGAGAGCACTGGTACTAGCAAAATAAAATCCCCTTTGCCTAGTAGTCATGTCTGGTCATGTATGAAAGTCTCAGCATGGTCTCCACATAAGTGTAAGCTCTCTTATGGTACATACCTGATTCCATTGGGAGAATCCTGCCCCCAGCCCAAAGACATGCAGGCCGAGCTTTACAGTGAATTATTCCCAATTCCTATTGGAAGTCTCCATGACAGAAAACTTTGTGGGATATTTCCATATGGTCATGTTGTCCAGGGGACCTCCATGCCTTTGAGGAAGGAACTGACAAGAGGATTCAAGCTTTAGTTCCAAATTGAGTCTTCTTATTCAGAAATACTCTTTAATTTTCCCTGTGCATACTTGGAGCAGAAGGAAGGTGGAATTTGGAAGGTAATTTGATTGGTGGGGAGAAACCCCCACTAGCCTTTTCTGGCGTATAAAAGAGAAGTGTGCCTTCCACAAGACCTGGAGCACACATGGAAAACATGGAGCCTTGGCAGAGCCTTCATGGAGTCCATGCAGAAGCTGAGAAGGAAATAGAAAGAGGCCAGTTTAGTGTAATAGCAATCCTTCTGTATTATGCTTCCCATGGAGTACTGAAGATGAGACCATCATGATCAGAGGCTCAGTATAGAGATGGAGTCCTCAGAGTGGGGGCTGTGAGCAGACTCAATTGGCTATAAAATTATCTCATTTATTTTCATCCCCCTTCACCCTTCCTTGTGGGACAGCAGCAGAAAAGGCTATGGTACAATGAATAAAGAAAAACATTTATCTTCTTCAACCCCAGCATCCTGCACAATTGCATAGCAACCACGGGAAGAAAAGGTGTCAGCAACATGCAGTTATGGCCTGAGGTATTGAACTGAAGTTGAAAGAAATCCAAATTTGGAATGTTCATGGTGACTGAACATTGAGGCTTTCTTTACCAAAAGAGAAAAAAAAGGAAGATTGGCTGCAGAATATTTGGTGACTATCACTGGAGCAAACCTAATTCCATATATCTTCACACTCATCTTCAAGGATTCCTGTGGCAAATAACAGTATCTATAAGAAAGGCATGTAAAATACAAAGAGATCATGTAGTAAATCAAGATGAACTGGTATAATTATTTATGATGTCAACAAAATGCTTAGACCCACTAATGGAGAATTGGTTACATGATCCTGTTCACTGAGCTTCTTACACAGTTTGGTATTTTGATCTACCTTATGTTTAGTTGACTCCAGCTATGCAGTGGTTCTCAACCTGTGGGTCACAAGGGTCAGCAGAGGGGCTGTTTCATAGGGAGTGTGTATAAGATATTTTGAATATCAGTGTTTTACATTATGTTTCATAACAGTACTAAAAATTACAATTATGAAGTAGCAACAAAATAATTTTATGGTTAAGGTCACCACAACATGAGGAACTGTATTGTAGCTTTGCAGCATTAAGAGATTTGAGAACCACTGGAGTAGAATCTGATCCGCTAGGTAAGACAAATCGCCTTTCTACTTCCTCTCATTGTCTTCTTAATTTGGGCCATGCTATAACCACACTCCATCGTTACCACATCCTTCTATAAGTAGGAATGGTTCACATCTCCATCACATGGATGATTTCAAGTTATAGGATCTTTACTAAAGTCTTTCAGGAGCCAACATCCTGTACACAAACATTCAAGTGCAGAAAAGATAACAAAAACTTAAGTTCACTAAAGAACCATAAGGTACATGAAAATTTTGCTTTCAGTATCAAAATCTTTAACTGCAGATAAGCAAACATCTGTCTAACTTTGATGTGACTTTTTGCAAATCATTTACTGAAAATGATTTTGCAATCAACAGTCAGAGCCACATTTGTGCAAGAAATTTGCAAGTGTTGGAATATCTCTTGATTATATTTTATCTTGGCACTCGGTGAGGTGCTGCTCATTGAGTTACCTTAAAACCAAAAGTCAAATTAACCTGGATGCCTCTACTGAGTTTAGATTGCCTAGTATAAGTGTGGAATAGCTACATTATGAAAGCATTGATGTGGCATTTTGCTTTGCCTGTCCCTGACCATCCTTGCATTTACAGCACTGTCAAAGCACTGGCTTTCTCTTTTCCAGTGTTTACTGCACCTGTTGTCACTACCACATGATGCAGTTACATCATTCTTTACAGTGTACCCAATGAATCAATGTCAACATGCAATGCACCTTTCTGCATATTATTGTTTATGCTGCACTATTCTCAATAGGCTAGGCTAGGGTCAGCCTGCTAACCAAACACTCTAAGAGAGAATTAAGAAGTGCCATATAGGATGTGGAGAAAGAGGAACACTCCTCCATTGCTGGTGGAACTGCAAGCTGGTACAACTATTCTGGAAATCAGTTTGGCAGACCCTCAGAAAATTAGACATAATACTACCTGAGGACCCAGCTATACCACTCCTGGGCAGATACCCAGAAGATGCTCCAACATGTAATAAAGACACATGCTCCACTATATTCATAGCAGCCATATTTATAATAGCCAGAAACTGGAAACAACCCAGATGTCCCTCAACAGAGGAATGGATACAGAAAAGGTGGTACATTTACACAATGGAATACTACTCAGCTATTAAAAACAATGACTCCCTGAAATTCAAGGGCAAATGGATGGAACTTGAAAATATCATCCTGAGTGAGGTAACTCAGTCACAAAAGAACGGACACAGTATGTACTCACTGATAAATGAATATTAGCCCAAAAGTTCGGAATACCCAAGATTCAATTCACAGCAACCGTTGGGTTGAGTGTGGGGTCCCAGGTGGAGGAGTTGGGAGAAGGGACTGAAGGAACTGAGGGAGTTTGCAGACCCTTGGAGGGAGCAACAGTGGCAACTGGCCTGATAACCTGGTGCTCCTGAAGACTGGACCACCAACCAAAGGATACACATGGAGGGACCCATGGTACTGGCCACATATGTGGCAGAGGAGGGTCTTGTTGGCCATCAGTGGAAGGAGAGGCCCTTAGTCCTGAGGGTGTTAGATGCCCCAGTATAGGAGAATGCCAAGGAGGGAAGACGAGAGTGGGTGGGAAACATCCTCATAGACGCAGGGGAATAGGGTATGGGATAGGTGGTTTTCCCCCTGGAAAGGGGAAAACATTTGAACTGTAAATAAAGTATCAAAAAAAAAAGATTATGAATACCAGGGAAACACCTAAATATAATTATGCCAATTTATAGCAAGCCTGCAGCCAATATCAAATTAAATGAAGAGAAACTTAAAACAATCCCACTAAAATCAGGGGGAAAAAAAGTGCCATATATAAACTAAGTGTGGTATAATTTAGTCACAAAAGATAAAATCACTTGTGATTCATCTCTTGGAAGGTAGACAGGGATGTTAGAGTTCAAGTTCAGCTATAGAAGCTAAGGATGTTTGCAGTAAGTCTTTATAACATGGAGCTTTGCATCAAAAACAACTGCTGAGATCTGACAGTAAGTAAAAGCACATGCAGCTCTTGCAGAAGACTGACTTCAGTTTTGAGTATCCATATCACGTGGCTCTAAACTGCTTATATCTCAAAATCCAGTGGATTCTGGCTTCATTTGCACTTACATGTACATGCACATGTACAAACCCATACACAGACACACATGAAATAGTACGTATGACAGTGTGAACCTGTCATTCCAGTACTATGATTCACAGACATGTAATCTAGAGGGTTCATTGGCCAGCCTGCCTTATTCAGTGAAGAATATTGAGCTCTAGGTTTTTGGTAGAGACTATCTCAAAATTAAGGGGAAGATCAAGATGTCCATCATCTACCTCTGGTATCCATGCCACACATGCTAACATAGGCAGAGTCACCAATTATGATATATCAGCTTTCTTTTTGCTAGGGTCTCACTCTGTAGCCCTGGATGGCCTGGAACTTGCTATATAGACCAGGCCAGTGTTGAGCTTGTAGAAATTCACCAGCCTTTGCCTCTTCAATGTTGTGATTAAAGGTGTGTGTCACCATGCTTAGCTGTATTGGGTTATTTGTAAGTATGTGCATCTGTTTGATTTTAACTTTTTCTACTTTATTTAAAGTGAAAATATCCATTTCTCATTTGCTTCTACCAGGTTTTATCATGAAGGCTGATCTGTCTTAAACACTAAGTTTTAAGAAGAGATTGATGGAAATTATTTCTCATTGTTCATGTCTGACCCTCTGGGACTCAATTTTCATAGTGTCTCTGATGTGAAGCTTGCTGTGTTTCCTGGGAGATTTTCTGTCTCATTATTGAGCATTACAGTTGGAAGTTGTGAGAACTGAGCAACACATATCAAACCCTCATCACATTTCAGGGGTTTAACAATGAGAAAGGTGTAGACACACATATCAGGTAATGACATGACTGGTGAAACTAAAACTAAGAGTTACCACATGTAGCGTGTAATTATTAAAAATCGATCTACTCTAGTGTTGGCTATGCTCCAGCAGTAGTGGTCTCCCTGCCCCTATGACTACTCCCAAGCAGTGGTCTGCCCAGGTTCCTGAGGTTCACTGTATCTTCCCAGGCCACCCACCCCCTGGTACCCCCTGCGGCTAGCCTGTCAAGACTGGGGATTGCTGGCTCTAAACTCCTAACCCCTTATAATTAAGACTCCAGAGGCTTGTAATTTACCAGTCAGATTTATAACAATAAATTCTCAACCTCCAAGCCAGGCAGTGGTGGTGCACGCCTTTAATCCCAGCACTTGGGAGGCAGAGGCAGGCAGATTTCTGAGTTCGAGGCCAGCCTGGTCTACAGAGTGAGTTCCAGGATAGCCAGGGCTACACAGAGAAACCTTATCTCGAAAACAAACAAACAAAAACAATTCTCAACCCCCAAAATGCCCACACAAAGAACTCAAAACTCAGTTGATAATCATACAAACTGCTCATCTAGATTGGACAAATGTGCCCTACATTATTCTATTGCTCTTCTATAATATCTATAGCTACCTGTGGCTATTTCATGACTCATGGATCTGGTTCATTTTCTTCCTCCATCTTTACCCATCCTCCTCCTCTGTCTGTCCCCTGTCTCCCTCTGTCCCTCTAAAACTTTTAGCCCTACCTTCTTTTTCTATTGCCCAATCACAGGCTCTAGCCTTTTCACTTGACCCCACTGGCTTACAGTCAGCAATCTACATTTCCCCCTTTTTGTCCAATTAAAGGTCTCTTTTCTCTCAGATATAAATTGAGCACAACTATTACCATTCTGTAATTTATAAAGTATAACATACACCTAACACCAAGTCTATCATTTTTGCCAATTAAATAAAGAACTTTGTCATCTTTCCTAACTTAAAAAGGCTTATAATTTTATACCTGTTATGTCTTGGTTTAGCTTGTATATTATCTGAAAACCATTTTTTTTAAATATATATATATGTCTTCTCTCAATGTTAAATAACTTGGGTTGGCTAAGAGACTATCATGCCAGAATTTGAAAGTGACATAAAATTTATTTGAAAATATAGGAAGCCCAACACAGCTTCCAGAACTGAAACAAATTGTATAGACAGCAGTCTACCTACACAGTTACCTGTTTCTCAACATGTTGGAGTGCCTTTGGCCCAGGATCATCTGACAGACCTTTGTAATGCAGAATTATGAAGGACTTATTACTCTGTCTTGGCAGAGATTATCGGTCAACTATTCCATATAGTGTGTCCTTTTCCTGGACAGTAGTTTTGTCTGTAAATGAGTAGGCAAATCTGCCCAGTGGCTACCTTTCTACAATGTACAACCTCACCTGGAGGTATAGATGTTCAGTTTTTCTTTGGATCTAAGAATGGGGTGCTGTTGGGAGCAAATATATCTTAACAATAAATGATTAAATAACATTAAATGTCACATTCTGTGGATTTCTGATGTTTTCGAAAACTGTCTACTTATGTAAAGTAATCTGGACTGTTGTCCTTTAACTACTCTCAGTGATTTCTAATAAAATGTCTTGAAAACACCCTAACAATTAACTCAGAGCCATGAATTTGTTATCTGGCCCTTAACTAGTATGTTTAATCATCTAAGATCAGTTTATAATGGCAGTTATAAAAAGGACTGAGTCTAAGCTTTGTATACTTAAATTTTTGTATCAAAAAAGAAATTTGTATCAATGAAAACCTGAATTTTAAATCAAAATAAATTCTATACTAATGTAAAAATTATAATTTTAACTTTGTAATAATTATAAAGATTTCTACCAAATGAGATTATGGCTATATAATCAATTCTAGCTATTTCATCCCTGTTCAAATTATGACCATTTTTAAATTCCCCAGAAAGACAACCTTGAATAACCACCTCCAGACCCCCAAACCCAGGAAACTGGAATGAGGAATCTTTATAACTTTTTAAATTGAATATGGGCATTGATATATCTTTGAAGTGGAGAGGGAAGTGAATATAGGAGAGCTGTTTAGGCCTTAAGAAGGCCACATCATCAATTGTTATTAGTCTTTGATGTCTGCGTTCTGACTGGATCCATCTGAAAATCCGTGACATCAGAAGTACAAGCATGTCAGTTTCACATGTCTGATGATGAATTTCATTAAAGCTATACACTCTGTAATATATAAATCTCAAAACAAAATTTAAGTACCATCAAGATATCTGTATGGATTGTTTCAGTCTGTTTAGGGTGTACAGATTATTTAGGAAAAACTTCTGTTCTTTTTTTTGAGCATGTGAAAGACAGTCTTTTTTATGAGCCAATTTTAATAATTACCAATCACAAGTCTTCATTCATGCCATGTGAAAGATGGCACAAAGACTCTTTACCTTTTCTGTTTGATTCTTTTAAATCTACTTCTTCAGGGGGGTCTCCCTATGTTATATCTTATCCATATAACTCCGGAAGGTATCCAGAGTCTAATCACCTTTTCTAAAAACACAAAGACAAAGCCTTTCTCCTAAATCAGTATATCCTTTAGCCAGTAATCAGGAAAACTTTTAGGAAAACAATCAGGAAAACTGAACTTTCTCCCAGAGGAATAATAAAATAACCACAAAACTCAGAATCCTACCCACCTTGTTAATTCAGTAATTTAAAACAAGTAAAGAAAACTAAACAAATATTATCTGAATCTATTTTTTTTTTTTTGAGACAAGGTTCCTCTGTGTAGCCCTGGCTGTCCTGGAACTCACTCTGTGGACTAGTCTGGCCTCAAATTCAGAAATTTTCCTGCCTCTGCCTTCCAGGTGCTGGGATTAAAGGCATGCGCCACCACTGCCCAGCCTGAATCTATTTTCTAATCTGTCAAATTAGGATTTTTAACCCAAAATCCCTGTGAAGCCCATGTTAGAAAGAATATGAGTATCCTGTAAGACTTTAATTTGAGTATTATATCTCTGTATCATCTTTAAAACTATTAATTTATATTTTATTAATATCTGTTTATAGGAAGTAGATAGCTTGTCAAACTAGGAATTTTAAACCAAAATTCACAAAGAGCCCACATTAGAAAGAATATGAGTATCTTGTAAAACTTTATTATGTCATCTTTAAAGTAATTAAATCAAACTTAGAATTTTATTTTATGATTATCAGTTTGTAGGAAGCAGGCAGCTTTTACTTTGGCTCTTCATCTCAGAGCCACTATCTTGTCTCTATTTACAGTAGGAGAACTCAGAGCCTGTGAGCCCAGTCTGTCCCTGTTTTTTGTTTTTTTTGGTTTGTTTTTTGGTTTTTTTGTTGTTGTTGTTTAGAATCGTGCATCTGTAGGAACAGAAGGTGTGTACAAATGTGTATAAAGACTAATTGTTACTAGATTAACAAGTATTTTGCAGAATATATTGAGACATAAATTATGAACATAACTGACATTTATGGAACACACAATTTTAAGTAGAGTCCACAACTGCCTTATTGCTTCGAAGAATAAAGCTGAAATCAAGATGTGAAGAGTAGTACTCAGGTTAATTCCAAGCTAATGAGGGTTTTCCTCTCTTTTTGGCAAAAATAAAACTGTCTCTCTTAGGTGATTGATGAAGGTTCAAAATGTGTGTGCAAAGAAGAGCAATGTAAAAGCACTTACGTCTCATACACACTCATCCTCTACAAGAGCCTGAACAAGTCCTAGGAGCAATCCTAGTCTCCTGGGTCCTTGGTTATCTCCTACATAGTCTTTGGCTTCGAGGTTGGGCTAGGCATGGTGGGAACCTCCTGGAGATGATGTCTATCCTCAATTTGAAGCAACTGGAATTCACTATGTATATCTGTCCTATTCTGACTTCTAGGTGGGGTCTCTGTGATGCCCTTCAGCATGGTTATGTCCATTGAGAGCTGCTGGTGCTTTAGAAGAAGCTGCTGTAGTTTCCACACCTACTGTGATGTAGCATTTAGTTATCTTTTTCTCTTACCCCAGATCATCTCCATCAATAGGTACATTGCTGTCACTGACCCCCTGGTCTATCCCACCTAGTTCATGGTGTCTGTGTCAGAAATTTGTATCAGCATCTCCTAAATTCTGTTCCTGGTATACAATGGTGGTTGCTCTACTAGGGTCTATGATTATGGGTTTGAGAAATCATCCATTGAAGGATGTCAGAAAGATATAAATGACGGCTGAGAATTCATAGATTGTCTGTTAATTTTCAGACCTGCCTCTATTATGCTAATTGTATTAGTCATATTTTTATAGTGACTAGAAAAACAAATTAAAAAGACAGAAAATGATTCTGTAGGTTTTCTTGAAGTGTCTTTGACATCTCTGGCTCCTTCAAACCTTCCTCTCCCTCTTCCAGAAGATTCCCAGATCTCCACATATGGGACTCTGCATCAGTTTTCATCAGCTGCTGGGTGAAGCCTCTCAGATGACAGTTATGCTAGGCACCTGTCTGCAAGTATAGCAGAATATCATTAATAGTATCAGAGGTGAGCTCTCTGTCTCATGGCATGAATCTCAAGTTGGGCCAGTAATTGGTTGGTCATTCCCTCAATTTCTGCTCCAACATTATCCATGCACATCTTTTAGGCAGGACACTTGGTATGTCTAAGATTTTATGGCTGGGTTGGTGTCCCTATCCCTCTATTGGAAGTCTTGTCTGTGCATAGGAGTGGACATTTCATGTTCTGTATTTCCTATTGCTATGAGTCTTTGCTAGGGTCACCCTAATAGCCTCCGGGGAGTTTCTATTATCCTAGGTTTCTAGCTCATGATATAGATGGCCCTTCCTGTTCCCCTACACCAATTCTAGTTCTCTTTCCCAGTACGGAGAATCACATTTCAGGATTTAGAAAGTCAGCATGGTGAGAGGAGAGAGAAATGCTGCCAAATCTTGGGTCAAATCAGTAGCATTTGTGATTATCTATAGCCATGCATGATCATCTCTGATTATGTGTAATCATCGATGATTGTGTATGATTATCCCTGACTATGCATGATAATCTATGATAATGTGTGATCATTGATGACTATGTGTGATTATCTATGACTATGTATGATTATCTATGACTATGTATGATTAGCTATGACTATGTATGATCATCCATGACTATGTATGATCATCTATGACTATGTATGATCTGGTCCTTCACTGATTCTTTTAAAAAGTTCATGACAGCTTTCCTTATTTTACAAACATTTTGCTGGTTAACTCCTATAACTCATCTCCACATACTTTGATTTATGCTTTACTTTTTGTTTCACTCACAA
>JADRCH010000446.1:0-144546 GCA_019843965.1 Rhynchomys soricoides
CTACCAAGGCCACACCTGAGATGAGGAGTTAATGGAAGCTGATAGCTGTGGGGAATTAAGAATCATTCTTTGGGATGCTGATCACTGATAAATTGCTCAAGATCCATTGAATGGTCCTATATCCATGCACATACATACAGCACTAATCAGATTTATCAGGTTATTAAAATATAATATGACAAAAAGTTGGGAGACATTTGTTTGGGAAAAAATGGGGAGAGTTAGGAAAAAGATGTATTTACATGAGCATATTTTGATGAATAGACATATATGAAATTCTTAATGAATACATTTAAAAATAAAAACCATTTACCAATATCTTATAAATACATTTATTTATTTTTTATTTTATGTGTATCAGTGTATTTGTAGTACATGAATATAGTGCCTGAGGAGGCCAGAAGTGGGCATCAGATATCCTAGAACTGGAGTTTTAGGTGTTTGTAAGCCACTA
This sequence comes from Rhynchomys soricoides, assembly GCA_019843965.1. Lineage (NCBI taxonomy): Eukaryota > Metazoa > Chordata > Mammalia > Rodentia > Muridae > Rhynchomys > Rhynchomys soricoides. Next base: position 455 of record JADRCH010000446.1, read on the forward strand.
TGTGAATGTTGGACACTGATCTCAGGTCATCTGCAGGAGAATCAAGTGTTCTTATACTAGGGCTATCTCTCCAATTGCCTGGTATGTTACTGCATCCATTTAAGATTTATGTTCTTTACTTTATTGAAGAAATCACCTCACAAATACCAAATATTCTAATTTATTTAGAGTAACTAATGAATGTGATATTAGGAAAAGGACAAAGTTTATAGATAGGTAGAATTCTCCTTTTTTTAGAGACTCTATTTGTAAGAGCAATACTAGGAATACTCTAGTGTACTAGCTGTTACATATTTTGAAATTAATTCTATCTCAACATTCATGAGGATATCCAATTTCTAATTGTTGTTTCTTCTTGGGCATGACTACTTATCAAACCATGACCAACAACAACCAGAAACTCCTCAACAATCACAATAACCAACAACAATCAACCCCACCTCTCAGGCCCTATCATTTCTATACCCAGAGCTGTCTCCAGAATTCAAACCATCACCCAATCACAGAAGCTGTCATGTCTTTACTAGAACATGAGGTTAATCATAGTCAGCTGCTGTAGACAATCTAAAACGGCCCATATCCCACACCTGGAATTAAAACAGAACATATTTTTATGATGTCTCTTGTGTTTGCTAAAGAAACCAAAACCCCAAAACTCTCACTACAGGGTGGATGTGGGGGACAAGGATGGTGGTTGCAGGGGGACTAGGTGAAGTGGAGGTAGGGGAAACTGAAGTTGGGATGTAATGCATTTAAAAACACTAAAATTAGGCATAGGTGTAACACAAGCAATTGAATGCAGAGGGAACAGTGTGGAGTAGACTCAGTGCTGATGGCTTGCCTGGGAGAAGCTACAGGCAAAGAATTTGGGAAGGAATCTCACTTGATGGTCCCAGATGTCTGCAGCCATCAGGAATGGCAGGTAGAGATGTTCACTGGAAGATGGAGCCCAGAGGGTATGTAGCAGACCTCACAGATGCTGGGATTGCCAAGGGATCCAGCAGGCAGGGTATTGAAGCATAGCAATCCCACCTGATTGTCCCAGGTGGCAACAGGCCTCCAGGGGTGGAGGCAGACCTGGGCCTTTAGGAATAGAGTCCAGAGCAGATAGGACAGAACTCACAGCTGGTTTTTTAGTTTAGTTTAGTTTTCTTTTTTCTTCATTTTTGTACATGTTGAGTTACATTGGCATCATTTCTTTTTATTGGTTATTTTATTTATTTACATTTCAAATATTTTTCCCCTTCCCAGTTTCCCATCCACAAACCCCATATCCCATCTCCTTTCCCCCTGCTTCTATGAGGGTGATCCCCCACCCACTCCTACCTCACAGCCCTAACACTCCCCTATGCTGGGGCATTAAGCCTCCACAGGACAAAGGGCCTCCCCTCCCATTGATGCTAGATAAGGCAATCCTCTGCTAAATATGCAGCTGGAGCCACAGGTCCCTGTGTTTACTCTTTGGTTGGTGGTTTAGTCCCTGGGAGCTTTGGGTGGTCTGGTTGGTTTATATTGTTGTTTTTCCAATGGGGTTGCAAAACCTTTCATCTCCTTCAATGCTTCCCCTAATTCTTCCATTGAGGTCCCTGTGCTCAGTCATGGTTGGCTGTAAGCATCTGCATCTGTATTGGTAAAGCTCTGGCAGAGCCTCTCAAGGGAGAGCTATACCAGTCTCCTGATGGTATGGGGTTCTTGGCATCAGCATTATTGTCTGGGTTTGGTGTCTGAAGATGGGATGAATCCCTAGGTGGGGCAGTCTCTGAATGGTCCTTCCTTCGGTTTTTGCTCTGCTCTTTGTCCCTATATTTCCTTTAGACAGGAGAAATTCTGGGTTAATATTTTCGAGATGGGTTGAACCATCTCTGTGTCTCTAGATTGAAGCCTACTTTGATCATGGTGAATGATATTTTTGATGTGGTTTTGGATTTAGTGTGCTAGTATTTTTATTAAATATATTTATACAATATTTCATGGGGGAACTTGGTCTGAAATTCTTTTTCATTGTTAAGTCTTTGTATGGTTTGGATATTAGGGTGACTGTGGCCTCATAAATTGAATTTGGCAATATTCTCTCTTTTTCTATTTTGTTGAATAATTTGAGGAGTATTGGTATTAGCTTTTCTTTGAAAGTCTGGTAGAATTCTGGACTGAAGTCATCAGAGCCCGAATTTTTTTGATTGGGAGAATCTTAATGACTGTTTGTATTTCCTTAGGGTTTGTAGGACCATTGGAATTGTTTATCTGATCTCAATTTAACTTTGTTAAGCAGTATCTATTGAGAAAATTGTTCTTTTTAAAAGATTTTCCAATTGTGGAGTACAGGTTTTTAAAATACGACATTTCTTCAATGTCTATTATATGTCCTCCTTTTCACTTCTGACTTTGTCAATCTGGATATTCTGTGTGTCCTTCATTGGTTTGAATAAGGGTTTGTCTATCTTGTTGATTTCCCTAAAGAACCTTAGAAGTCTGACTGAAACTCCATTTTATAACAAGGCCTAGGTTTTAGTTTCCCAAGGAAGCACATAAGACTTCTCAGGAAAAAGAAAAAAAACCACAAGCACAAACAATGAGCCATTGGTCATCAATGGGCCAGATATCTAACCAAGAAAGATAGCTATAACAAGGACTTAGGCAGTTCCTGGAACTTCTTTAAGGCCTGACCAAAAATGGTAAAGCTAATATAACAACCAATTAGAAATATACTAACGTAACTGCTGCTTACTTAGGCAATCATTAAAAATGACCTAACCATCCCTAAAATTCCCCTCAATGTGCTTAAAAGGAGCCTGTGAGCTCATCTTGGAGATGCCATTTTGTATGAATGTCTGACCCCAAATGCTGGTTGTTTCTTCAAAATAATCTCTCTTGGCTTTTACATAGTATTTGATTTTGGGTTCTTTCTTCAGTGACTTTCAGACCTTTACATTTGGTGCATTAGCTATTAATTGCTGGAATCCCCTGACTTAATAATAGAGCATTTTTTGAAAGGTAGCAATTGGCTCTCTGCCAAACTGTGAGTTTGGGCACACCTCTGTGTCTTCATCTCACTCTGTGCTGTGTCTTTGTCTTACCCCATTCTTTGATTTGTCTGGTGTCCTGGACACAATCTTGAAGCCAAAAGAGGGGGGCTGCATGCCAACAACTACCTTCTGGCGTTGGGGATTCCAAGGAAGCTCTGGGCCCCTTTTTGCTAGTCTGACTCAGGTTTTTGTGGATACTGTTCAGCCGTGCAGGTCCTGAGGAGCCTGTTTACATGATTGGTCACCATCTACATAATTTCTGTCTTTTGACCTAAATGTATCTTTTGGTTTTATTTTAGAAACCTCATAGGCCTTCTTTGTTTATGTGTTGGTATTTTGCTTGTTCTCTTTTAATTTCTCGAAAGGAAGCATAGCATAGGCGACTGTCCAGTCACATTTAAATGACTTCAAAGGACTGGTAGAGAATGTGGTTTTAATTGCATGGTCAAGGAAACTATCCTTTACAGGAATGAATGGCTACCACCACTGACACAGGCCTAGGGAAAGTCAGAGGGGACATGGCAAACCCTCCCTGGGGTGGAAAGTGAAAGACAGATTGCACCACCATTCTGTTACCCCTGTGGCCACCCCTGATGAGCAGCACAGATAACACAGAACCCTTACATTGACATGGCCAGGCTTAGACTGCTGAGTGCCATGGCTCCCACCTGGACCAGTATGTGAGACTCAAGTGCCAGTTCAGGCATCAGGAAGGAAGCACTGCTTGGGCTCGTCTGTAGCCAGCTGGGACAGAAGGCAGGAAGGGGTAGCCATTGGCCCAGGAGTGAAGTTGGCTCACTATGGTATGTTCTCATTGCCTCCTGGGGCAGGGGTGCCTGTGCCTCCTGCACCCAGCTGGTCATAGTGACAGGAAGATTAATAGAGACCTACATTCCCTTTTCTACCAGTAACTTATATAACTGGAAAATGCAGAATCATAAGTTCTCATAGAAACCTTCCAGCATAGTAGAACTATGACATTCTGTAATGATTACTTATCACTTCACATACGATAATGGCCAACAACGTTTGCAGGTGCACTTCACAATTGAGGAGCAGGAGCACATGACTACTGCCACCCAGAAATTGGTTCCTGGAGCAAGCTGCCAGCCTTCAAAATTCCTAGCTATTATTGATGCAGCTTTTCCTTTAAACTGTCAGGACTGGGATGCTAACAGCCCTTCAGGTGAGGAGAGGCTGAAGGTCTACCACCAGATTCTAATGAGAAGGTCTTCAAGAGGTTGACTGAAGGCCAACCAATTTATATAAGGTAGAACAGGTTAAACAAAGTAAGGAGGAGAGAACAGAGGCATTTCTTGAGGGGTTACTGGAAGCCTACAACACCTACATGCCTCTTGACCTAGAGGCAAGTAAAAACTAATCTGTTGTGAATCTAGCAGAAAATTTTAGTGGCTGAAAGGATTACAAAGTTAAGGAATGGCTGAACTCACAGCAATCCCTGAAAAGGTCTACAACAGTAGACAGGCTGCAGAGGGCTGGCAGACCAGAGGACTTGACAAGATGTTACTGTCATCTATCAGAAGAGAGAAAGAAACCAGATACCTAAGAGCTGAATAATATAGCATATTGAAGAGGAGGGGGAAACAAGCCCTCTCAAGAAAGAAGAGAAGGCCTTATCTTCAAAAAGATCAATGTCCTATTCTAACAAAGAAAATCAGAAGAACAAATGTCCCAAAAGGCTTAAAGAAAAAGAGTCTAGAGTTCTAGAAATTAAAAATAAATTAAGCGACTGAGGGCATCAGGATTCATGAGCCATGGATAACCCTAAAGGTGGAGGGGAAGCCAATAAACTTCTTAGTAGACATGAAAACATAGCATTCAATCTTGAAACAACCTATGGAACCCATGCCCAACAAGATAACATGGGTTCAAAGGGACCTTAGCTTCTGCAGACTAAAAGGGGAGCACAAATCCATTTTGTACTTGAGGGAATGTAGGTTCTGTATGAAAAGGTCCCTTACACATTTTAACTATGGTACTAGAAGAAGAATACAAGCTCTATGTCACATCCCCTCCAAGCACTGATAAAGGCCCATACCTGAAAAGGTTATAGGAAGAGATTCCAGGGGTACTGGTGGGGAAAAATCCCATAGGGATAACAAAACATCACTCCCCAATCCTGGCACAATGAAAGGCCAATGCCAGACTTGCCAGAGTCCACCAATACCCCATGCCCTGAGAAGCAACATTAGGAAGAATGTCACACATAAATCAACTCCGAGAACAAGGCCTACTAGTCCCTTGCCAGTCAGCCTAGAACACCCCTCTCCTGCCCGTAAGAAAGCCCCATTGTAATGATTACTAGTCTATACAGGACTTAAGCAAAGACAACGAAAGGGTAGAAGACATTCATCCTACAGTGCCCAATCTTTACACCTTGCTGAGCATTCTGCCACCCAAATAAGAACTCTACATCATACTGGACATCAAGAATGCCTTCTTTAGCTTACCACTAGCTCCAGTTAGTCAGCCCATGTTTGCCTTCCATTGGAGGACCCAGAGTGTGGGTTTAATGGATAGCCAAATTGGACTAGATTGCTACAAGCATTCAAGAATTCCCTCACCATCTTTAATGAGACACCCCATGAAGACCTGGGTGAGTACCAGCAGGCCCATCCCAATATAACTCTGTTGTGGTGTGTTGATGACCTCTTTATAGCTACTCCAGATGAAGACACTTGCCATTTGGTTTCCACCATCTTGCTCAGAGAACTGGGCCAGATGGGATATGATGTTCATAAAAAAGACAGCTCTACCAAAATGAGGTAACTTACTTTAGGTACATACCCAAGGAAGGACAACTCCTGCTGTTTCAGGCTCAGAAAGAGATGATCCTCAACATTCCCATTTCCCAGACTTGGTGTCAAATTCATGAGTTCTTGGGCTCAGCAGGGTTCTGCAAACTCAGGATGTCAGGATTTATGGAGATTGCTAGGCCCATCTATGAGGCCACTGGCGGGGGTGGAGGGTAGGAGAGTACACTAAACAGACTCCTTAAATGTTCAAAGCCTTCCACAGACTCCAGGAAACCACCACTATAGTAGCCAAGAAGCTGCTAGAAGATCTCATCCCCAGGTATAGGCTACCATCACTATTGGAATCTGACAATGGATCTGCCTTTATATCTCAGATAACACAGTCACTTGTTAAAATTTGGGGAACAGATTGTAAGCTTCATTATACATGCCATCCCTAGAGCTCAGGATAGATAGAAAGAATGAATTGGACCCTAAAAGAGACCTTAACTAAATTAAATATGGAAACTGGTTGCCCCTCCTTCCCTATTCCCTTTACAAAGCCAGAAATACCCCCCTTCTACCTAACCTTCAATCTGAGTTCTTGCAGAACATGACCATCAAAAGTTTTTGGAGTAGGTAAGTACATGTTTTCCACAGGGTAGAAAAACAAATGTGTTCAAACATTTATCACATCTGTAAGTCTGCTTCCTTTCCTAATCCCCATTGCTTTAAACCAAATGATGAGGTCTATATTAAAAGACATAGTCACAAGACCCTGGAGCCCAGTGAAAAGGTCCACACATGGTGATCCTTACAATGCCCATGGCTGTAAAGTTTAACAGAATAAAAACTTGGATTCATTACATTCAAGTCAAATGTGCAGGATGAGAAATAACCCAGCAACTTTACCATTGATGGCTGCCGGATCCCACCAGAGGTGTTAGGATAAAGACTCCTATGACACCCTCAGGATCCCCTAAACATAAGACTCTACAAATCCTGACCTTGTTGACTTTCTCTCACACTGATGAAAACCCCCATGAACCACTTAATATCGCTTGGGTGATCACCAAGTGTGACTGCTACAGGAGCCAGAGTTGACTCCACTTCTCACCTAGACCCTAAGCCAAATTCATAGGTTCTGTGTGCCAAAGACCAGCCTCAACCTGACAGAGGGTCCTGAGGAAGGGGTGTATAGGAGTAGTAAATGAATGACTCTGAGTCAGTGATGGATGCAAGCTGACAACTCTGTAATCTGCTTGAGATAGTCCTCTCTTGCAGACCAAAGCCCAGTCTTTTCTTGATCCTACTGCATAAGCTATTTCCTTAGAGATTGCACATCAGTTTAATCATTTATTCTAGGTTCCCTTTTGATCATCCCATAAATCAGTGTTTTATGACCTTAGCTTCTTGACTCTTAGAAACTGAAATGCAGAGCATACTCAAGGCAAATGAACCAGATACCAAGTGCATTTTTTTAACAAAGCAAGTCCTATGTAGTTTGTTGAACATAGTACTTGTGGTTGTCATGTCTAGACATAGATGTTATTTTTTGTTTGATTTTCTGTTAATTATTTTAGTTATTTACATCATAAATGTTATCCCCTTTCCCAGTGCCCCCTTGAAGAGTTCTTCCCCCTTCTTTTGCCTCTGAAGGGGTGCCACCCTGGTCATCCCTCCATCCCTGGGGCATTAAGTCTCCACAGGATTAGGTGCATCCTCTCCTACTGAGGACAGAAAAGGCAGCTCAGCTAGAAGACCATATCCAATAGACAGGCAACAGCTTTTAGGATAGCCCCACTCCAGTGGTTTGGTACCCACATGAAGACCAAGCTGCACATCTGATACAACCCTAGGGTCCAGGTTGGTTGACTCTGTTGGTCTTCCTATCCTTAAGTTACTTTTCAGAGAATTTTATCACATAAATAATCAACTAAAACAATCACTGAAAACAATATTGTTCCAAAGACAAACAGGAGAAGACTGGCTTCCTCTGGCAGCTAGAAGAAATTTCTCAAATTCCACCTCCACAGTGACATGTTTACTCCAATAGGGCCATGCCTACTCCATCAAGGCCATACCTCCTAATAGTGCCATATCTGGGCCAAGCAGATCACATACTTCCAACATCACAATATATATATTACCATTCTAAAATGATATAGTAAAAAATTAGTGGACCAAAGTGAGATCAAAAACCAGCTGGTAAAACTCCAAACTCTGCATCCCCTTGTCTGAGGTAAAGGGGTTCACTCTGTATACAACTCTTTTCATCTTTGTTGACTGCATCTTTTCTCAGGAGGTATTCCAGGTCTTGGACATCTCTAACATCTTATCCAAGGCAACATAAAAGTTACTTGCTCTTGTTCCAATGTGTGGGAGGCACACATGATTTGTGATCTTCTAGGGTCTTCCAAAGGTCTTGTGTCACATCTGCAACTCTGTGTTCTGTAGCACTCCAGGATCTGGTTAAGGCCACTCCATTGTTGCTGCTATTCTTGGTAAACATACAATGGTCCTGGCATCTCTAGTATGCTGGGGTCTTCTGCTTCAACTAGGCTTCACCAATAGCCTCTCACAGGCTCCTTTCATGGTGCCAAGCCTCACCTTCTTTGTGTGATCCCTTCAGTCCTGGGCCGTCAACCGCAATTGAGATGCACCTTCACCAATGGCCTTCTTTGGCCTCTCACAGTGATGAGCCTCTGGAACATGCCATGACCCTTTCAGGCCTTCAAGGCCAGTACCACCTGGGTGATTCTTACACATCAACCAGGTCAGCTGCACACAAGGTACAACCTTGGCTATCTCTGAAACACAGTTTCTTTGTGCTCTCAGAAAACACTTCAAGGGTATTTCACTTCAATGATGCTGGTGTCTTCTTAATCACAACTAAATTTTAGTTCAAACCAACCACTATCAATTATCTGAGTAGTTTCTTCTATTCTTGACTCTAAAGCCAGAGCCAAATGGCTAAAATTGCCAAATTCTGCTGTGTGCTGTAGCTTGAATACAGGCTGCTTATTCTATTACATCCTTCATTGCCTAAGCTTGGTAAGACCTGCAACTTGCTCTATAAACTGTTTAGGAACTCAGAGATCTCTATAGCTCTCCCTCCTGTATGCTGGGATTAAAGGCATGTATCACCAAGCAGGGACCTTAGCCTTTCTCTACAAGGAACTTTCTCTGCTCCAGGCTGGCCTTGAACTCAGAGATCTTCTTGCCTCCATCTCTGGGGATTAAAGTTGTGTACTACTATGCCTGTACCTAAGCTTTTTATGGCCACTATGCCTCAAGATTTGGATCAAGATGTATCCTCTATTTCTGAATTGTAGTTCATTCTATATTAAAAATCCAAATGAAAACAATAACCAAGTAATAATGCCTAACATGAAATAAGTATTCTTTGCTCAACTGCAAATACATAAACAATAAGCTTAGCTGGGTGTCATCTTCCCCAGAGGTTACTACTCCCTTAATCTTTTATCTCCTTGAAGATAGGATTTTGCTATATTCTACTTCTTGGTTCTCCTTTATTCTTTGAAGCATAGGTTTTGTACTTTTCCTTTCAAAGCTTGCTACACTTGATCAAGATGCTTTTCATGAGACTAAACCAGAAAACAAAGTCTCTGCTGTTTTTTTGTTTTGTTTTGTTTTGTTTTTTGACTTCTTTGTCAATGCAATTAATGTAAATCTCTTTTTAGCCTCAGGTAGACTCTTCAGGCAAGGGCATGCCCACAGTGACACACTTCCACCAACAAGGCCATTTCTACTCAAACAAGGCCACACTTCCAAATAATCCACTCCCTATGCCAAGCATATTCAAACCACCACATTCAACTCCTTGGCCCCTATGGGCTTGTTCAAACATTAGAGACTATGGGGGCCATACCTAAGCATAGCATAATAAGAAATGCATTTAGTCCTACTTTAAAACACTCCATAGTACAGCAGTCTCAACAATATTAAAAGTCCAATGTTCAAAGTCTCTTCTGAGATTCATCCGATCACTTAACTGTAATCCACAAAGCAAGACAGAAAACCAGCTGGGCAAACCCCAAACTCTGCATCTCCATGACTAATGTCAAAGCAATCTTCAGATTCCCAACTGCTTTTCATCTTTGTTGCCCACAACAAATTTCTTTCTTCTGAGATGGTTTCACTCCCTATTAGCAGCTTCCCTCAGCAGATATCTCATATCTCTGACATCTCAAAATTTTGGGGGTCTCCAAGGCAAAGTCAATGTTACAGCTTCTTGTTCTTATGTCTGGCATGTACACATGATATTCTGGGCTTCTCCAATGGGTTTACATCTCCAGATCTGCTCTCTGTAGCAATCTAGGCTCTGGTTAACTTCACTCCATTGCTACTGCTGTTCTTGATGATCCTCCTATGGTACTGCAATCTCCAATACACCATGGTCTTCTACTGTAACTAGGCTTCACCAATAGCCTTTCATAGTCTCTCCTCATGGTGCCAAGCCTTAACATCTTTGCATGAGCACTTCAGTCCTGGGCCATCAACTGCAACTGAGGCTGCGCCTTCACCATGGGCTTCCCTGGCATCTCACAATGACAAGCATCAACTTCTCTCCATGACCTTTTCCTACCTTCAAAGCCAGTACCATCTCTGTGATTTTTATATATTATGAAGTCCTTCTGTAACATGGTATGCAACCTTGACTATCTCTGGAACACAGCTTCTTTATGCTCTCAGAAAACACTTCCTGGATTTCACCTCTGTGATGCTGGTCTCTTCTTAATCACTGCCAATTTCTTAGCTCCAGCTAACTTACATCAATTGTCCCAGTAGTCATTTCTATTTTTGACTCTAAAGCCAGAGCCAAATGACCATACCTGTCGAGTTCTATTGCTTGCTGGAGAATGGGCCCCATGTTCTATTAGATTATCACCATCTTTCTGTCTTCCAACTCTGTTATTGCCAAAGCGTGGTTGTCCTGGAATTTGCTCTGAAGATTGACCTTGAATTCGGAGATATGCAATGTTGTCTCTTAAATGCAGGGATCAAAGACATGTACCACCATACCTGAACCCAAGCTTTTCTGAACTTGAAACTTGCTTTATACTAGACTGGCTTTGAACTCAGAGATCTGTTTGGCTCTTTTTCCTGAAATTAAAGATGTACACCACTAGTGCTTGGACCTAAACTGACCTGGGAGGGATCTTGATCCAATGTCACCAATGTGTTAATCTGTTTATCTATTTGAACATAGGATTCAGCTCCATTTCACTTGCTGGTGACCATTACCTGAATCATACATTTTATATTTTCCCTTCCTTTGCTTGCTTCTTTTCATTTAAATGTTCTTCAGAAGATTAAACCAGAGAACATACTCTCTTATGGTATTTTTTTGAGACTACCTTTGTCAATGTAATTAATATATTAATTAATTATTAATGTATGAATATACCTTTACCTTAGAATTAAGTAGACTGTTCTGACAGTGGCAAAAGGCAGCCACATTCTTCCTCAAAATATCACAACAGTCTCTTGGCCACATATTTAAATTCTTCTCTGTAACATGAGAGCCACTCTTCCACAGTTCAAATCACCCTCTAAAACAAAGTATTCTATATTCCTACTAGTATAGCCCACTTAAACCATTGCACTGCTTTCCAAATCCAAAGTTCCAAACTTCAGATTCTTCCAAACAAAACATGGTTAGGCCTATCACAGAAATACCCCACTCTTGGTACTAACTTCTGTCTCAGTTTGAATTTTACTGCTGTAAACCGACACCATGACTGAGCAACTCTTTAAAATGACAACATTTAATTGAGGCTGGCTTACAATTTCAGTCCATTATCATCCGGGTGGGACCATAGCAGCATCGTAGCAGACTTGGGGCTGGAGGTGCTGCTAGTTCTACATATTCATCTAAAGGCCTCTAGGAGAAGACTAATTTTCAGGTAGCTAGGATGAGGATCTTAAAGCACATACACACAGTGACACATTTCCTCAAACAACATCACACTTACTCCAATAAAGGCTGCACCTACAAATCGTGCCACTCCCTAGACCAAGCATATTCAAACTACCACAGACACCATGACCAAGGCAACTCTTATAAAAGACAACATTTAATTGGGGCTGAGGTACAGGTTCATAGGTTCAGTCCATTATCATCAATGCAGGAAGCATGGCAGCATCCAGGCAGACATGACCCTGGAGGAGGTGAGAGTTCTACATTTCCTTCCAAAAGCAAACAGAAGTCTAGCTTTCTCAGTCAGCTAGGAGGAATCTCTCAAAGCTCACCCCTACATGACACACTTCCTCCAACATGACCATACATACTCCAATAAGGCCACACTTCCTAATAGTGTTACTCCCTGCCCCAAGCTCAAACCACCACAAGTGGTATAGCTTGGACTTGAGGTAGCACTATTCCCAGTTTTCTGAGAAATCACCAAATTGATTTCCCTAAATGATTGTACAACTTTGAAAACCAACTAGCAATGTAGGAATGTTCCTTTTGTTCTACATCCTTGACAGCACGTTCTATCATTTGAGTTTTTGAATTTAGGCATTGTGACTAGTGCAAGACAGAATCTGGAGTTGTTTTCATTTGCATTTCCCTGATGACTTAAGACTTCCAACATTTCTTTAAGTGCATCTAGTTCAGAGGATATTCCTCTGCTAAGAATTCTCTCTTTAGATCTGTATCACATTTTTCAATTGGGCTATTTGGGCTGTTGGTGTCAAGCTTCTTAGGTTCTTCATAAATTTTGGATATTAGTCCTCTGGCATACAAAGAGTTAGTGAAGTCTTTCCAAATTTGTAGGCTGCATTTTTGTCCTATTGACACTGTTCTTTGCCTTATAGTACCTTTTCAGTTTCAAGAGGTTCTATTTATCAAGTGTTGATCTTACAATTTTAACCATTAGCTTGTACCAATGAGTTCAAGGCAATTCTCCACTTTAAGTTCTATCAGATTTAGTGTATCCAGTTTTAGTTTAAGGTCTGTGATACAATTGGACTTGGGTATGGTGCAAGGTGGTAGACATGGATCTATTTGCATTTTTTTACATGCAGGCATCCAATTAGATCAGCACCGTTTGTTGAAGATGCATTCTTTTTTCCGTTGTGTGTTTTTGCTTTCTTTGTCAAATTCAGGAGTCTATACGTGTGTGGGTTTATTTTGGAGTCTTCCATTTGATTCCATTCATCACTCTGTCTGGAACTATAGCAGTGCCACGCAGTTTTCATTACTATTGCTCTGTAGTACAGCTTGAGGTCAGGAATGGTGATACCTCTGGAAGATTTTTTTCTATATTATTCATGATTATTTTAGCTATAAAGTTGAGAATTGCTCTGTCAAGGTCTGTAAAATATTGTGTTGTAATTTTGCTGGGAATAGCTTGAATCCATAAGTTGCTTTTGGTAAGATGTGAATTTTTACTGTTAATCATACAGATCCATAGGAACATCTATCTGTCTTCTGATTTCTTAATTTCCTTCTTCAGCAACTTGAAGTTCTTGTCATATAGTTCTTTCACTTGGATGGTTAGTTACACCAAGATATTTTATACTATTTGTGGCTATTGTGAAAGGTGTTGTTTCTCTAATTTCTTTTGGAGCCATTTTATCATGTCTACATAGGAAGGCTACTGATATCCTTGAATAAATTTTGTATCCAGCCAGGTTGCTGAAGGTGTTTATCAGTTGTAGGAGTTCTTTGATAGAAATCTCGAGATCTGCAAATATCAATCCTTTAATATTCTGGTAGACTTCTGCACTAAAACCATCTGGCCCTGCGCTTTTTTTGGTTAAAAGACTTTTGATGATTGTGCCTATTTCCTTAGGGTTTTATAGAGCTGATGAAATAGTTTACCAGATCTGGATTTAACTTTGGTAAGTGGTCTATGTTTAGAAAATTGTCTATTTCAATAAGGTTTTCCAAATTTTTGTAGTGCAGGCTTTTAAAAGAAGGCCCAATGAGTTTGGATTTCTTCAGTGTCTATTGTTATGTCTCCCTTTCCCTTTTTGATTTTATTTAGATACTGTCTTTCTGTCTTTTGTTAAGTTTGGCTAAGGGTGTGTCTACCTTGTTGATTTTCTCAAAGAACCAGCTCTTGGTTTAGTTGGTTCTTTGTATTGCTTCTATTGTTTCTAACTGATTGAGGTTACTGCTGATTTTGATTATTTCCTACCTTCTCCTTTTTGGTGGGCTTGCTTCTTTTTTCTTGAGCTTTCATGTGTATGTTAAAATTGTTCCTGTGAGAACTTTCCAATTTCTTTTTGGAACTACTTAATGCTATGAAATTTCCTCTTAGCACTGCTTTTATTGTGCTGGATAAATTGTGCCCTCATTTTCATTGAATTCTACAATGTCTTTAATTTCTTTCTTTATTTCCTGACTCAGAGATCATTGAGTAGAGAGTTGTTCAATTTTCATAAGTGTGTAGGCTTTCTGGTGTTTCTATTTTTGTTAAATTCCAATTTTCATCCATGGTGTTCTGATAAAGTGTTATTTCAACTTTTCTGTATCTGCTGAGGCTTGCTTTGTGACTATATAGTCAATTTTGGAGAAGGACCCATGAAGTACAGAGAAGAAGGTATATTTTTTTCTGTTGGGTGAGATATTCTATAGATATCTGTTATGTCCATTTAATTCCTGATGTCTGTTAGTTTCATTATTTCTCTGTTTAGTTTTTGTCTGGATGACGTGTCAGTTAGTAAGGGTGAGGTGTTAAAATCTCCCAGTATTAATGTGTGTGGGTTGGTGTGCTATTTAAATCTTAGCAATGTTTCTTTTACAAATGTGGGTGCTCTTGTGTTTGGGGTATAGATGATCAGAATTGAGATACCATATTGGTAGATTCTTTCTTTGATATGTATGAAATGTCCTTTCCTGTCTCTTTGGATTAATTTTGGTTTAAAGTCTATTTTATTAGATATTAAAATGGATACTCTAGTTTGCTTCTTAGATGTGTTTGCTTGGAAAATGGTTTTCCAGCTCTTTACTCTAAGGTAAGCATCTTTCTTTATTGCTAAGGTGTGTTTCTTGTATGAAGCAATATAATGGATCATGTTTAACATCCCTTCTGGTAGCCTGTGTATTTTTATTGGGGAATTGAATCCATTGATGTTGAGAGATAATAATGACAATTGATTCTTATATCTTGTTGTTTTGATTTTGGTGGTGGTGGTGGTGGTGGTGGCGACATTGGTGGTGATGTGTGTGTTTGCATATGTGTGTGTATATGCTACCCTTGTTTTTGCTAGTATGGAATTACATATCTCCTTGGGTTGGAGTTTTACTTTTAGTCTTTTCTGTAGGGCTGGATTTGTGGATCGATATTGTTTGAATTTGGATTTGTTTTCTCCATCAATGGTGATTGAGAGTTTTTCTGGGTATAGTAGTCTAAGAAGGCCTCTGGTTTATAAAAGTTGCAAGATATTTTTCCAGGCCTTTCTAGAGAAATTGGGTATAATTCTGATAGGTCTGCCTTAGTATGTTACCTGTCCTTGTTGTTTTTAATATTTTTTCACTCTGTAGATTTTGTGTTTTGATTATTATGTGGAGGGAGGATTTTTTTTTTCTGGTCCAGTCTAATTTGTGATATACAGGCTTCTTTTATGTTTATAGGCATCTCTTTCTTTAGTTTGGGAATGTTTTCTTCTGTGATTTTGTTGAGAGTGTTTTCTGGGCCTTGTAGTGGGGACTCTTCACCTTTTTAATTTATTAATTAATTAACAATCCAGCCATTCTTTCCTGATGGTCCCCCCTCCCACAATTCCTCATCCTATTCCTTCTACCCTTGTCCCTGAAAGGATGCTCTCTCTCCCATCAGGCCTCCCCCAACCTTGGGGCCTGAAGTCTCTCAAGGACTCTGCACATCTTCTCCCACTGAGGTCAGAACAGTCAGTCCTCTGCTATATATGTATTGCGGGCCTTGAGTCAGCTCGTGTATGCTGCCTGGTTTTTACCTTCTTCTATTCCTATTATTTTTAAGTTAAGTCTTTTTATGGTTTCCCAGATTTCCTGGATGTTTTGTGTCAGGAATTATTTAGATTTAACACTTTCTTTGACTGATATATCAATTTATTTTATTGTATCTTCTACACCTGAGATTTTCTCTTTCATCTCTTGTATTCTGTTGCTGATATTTGTGTCTATTGTTCCTGTTCTCTTCCCTAGGTTTTCAATCTCCAGAATGTCCTCAATTTGTGTTTTTTTTTAATGTTCTTATTTCGGTTTTTAGGTCTTGACCAGCTTCATCTATTTCCTTCACTGGTTTAATTGTATTATCCTGTTTGCCTTTAAGGGATTCATTTGTTTCCTCTGCTTGTTTGATTGTACTTTCCTGTATTTCTTTCCTGTATTTTCTGTGTTAATTCATTTTCTCTTTAAATGCTTGTATAATTTTTATAAGAATGGATTTAATGTCATCTTCTTGTGCTTTGGTTATATTAAAATATTCAGGGCTTACTGTTGTAGGGTATCAGTGTTCTGAAGGTGGCCTATTGCCCTGGATTTTGTTGATTGTGTTTTTTAGAGTGTCGGTAACCATCGTGATGGCTTTGGGCCCTGGATACTCCTGTTGTAATAGGTATTAACTTTGTAATAGGGTTAACCTTGATGATCCTCATGTTGCAGGACTCTGCTACGTATTTTTTTGCTGTCTTGTTCAGGACTGTGTAGTTGAGGATCCAAAGACCTGATGGGGGGATGGTAGGAAAATGGAGGTCCACTGGGGATAGCAGACTGCTCACGACAGCTAGGGCTGCCCCAAAGGACTCAATAAGTAGAAAATATGGGTGGAGGAAGAGAAGCTAATTTGTATGGTTCATGATTTGCAGGTCTGATGAATGTGGGTGGAGAGGTGGCAGGAGAATCTAGGTCCACCAGGAATAGCAGCCTGCTCAGGGTATGCTACAAAGGATTCAGCAAGCCCTTCTTCCTTCTTGATGGCTTCCTTGGAGGAGACCACCATTTTACCACTAGTATTAGAGAACCCTCTATCTCAGTCTTGATTTTTAAACTACTTTTTTAAAAACTCCTTTGTCTCTCTTTCTCTTTTCTCTATTGAACAAATCATGTCTCCTTCATTAATATCTTTTGATTAAGCTTATTCATTAGTGCAGCGTCTTTTGTTCCCTCAGGTCTATGAAGCCCCTCATACAGTTTGCAACCTTAAATTTTGCATAATTGAGAAATCATTTAAAGAGCAGTTCAACACTGATTTATGTTTTTTCAAACTCATGTTTTCAGAGTTCTTTTGCTAGCCTAAAGGCTGTCATGAATATCACAGCATTGTGTATTGCTGAGGATCACAAACACATTCTCACTTCCAGGAATTCTGCTGTTCCTGAGTCTTTTACCTTGGCTGGAAGAACATTGCCCAAAAGAGGAATCTGAAGTAGACTATGTACATTATTATGCAAACAAGCTTTATGCCTAAGGCAACCAACAACACTTAAGGAAATCCATATCCTGCTGGCTCTGCTCCAGAGGTGAGAACCATGCCACATCAACCTGTCCTTGATCAGGTGGGGCCAGAGATATGTGTATTGATCCAACCCCAGAATCTTCTATTGTACAGATGAAGAGGTAAACACCTGGCTGTCCCCACCTTTCTGCCAACCAAACAAAACAGGTGGCCATAGCATCATCAGTACCAACATTATTGAGATTTGGTGTTAATGAGGCAACAGGAATTGATGCCTCATATCTGACCTTCCAAGATAAAAATTATAGAGCTTTGAATCAAGCCAGCCAGATGCTGACTTGTCCTAGTTAGAAAAATCTATCTCACAGCTTGAGGCCTGTCCAAATCTCCCAGGTTTTAGTAGAGGGTTGAGTCTATGCCCTTTTGCGGGCCAGACCAGAGTAAGTTGGAGGACAAAGGACATGGAATGTGGTGGGAGGAAATGAAATAGTGGGTAAATTGGGGTTAAGGGAGCCTACATGGGTTTTTCCCAGTTATGTGGTCTCTAGTAAAGCTGGGAATCTCTGCCCCAGGCTAGACAGACAACTAGGCTGTCTAGTTGTGTGCTAAGATAAGAAGACTAGGAAGGTGGGCGACTGGTATTGTAGCAGGACTCTGTGACTGCAGCTAGAACTCTTCGTTTTGGGTGTTAGCAGGCTTCCGGGGATGCAGGGAGAGGGAAATTCTCTGGTGGCTCCAGACCTCTACTTTTCTTGGGTGACAGTAGGCCCCCAGGGATGCAGGCAGAGCTGGTAGTCCCTGATGCCCAGAGGCCTGATTGTCATCAGTGGCAGAAGGCACAGGGATGCAAGCATCTGTGGCTGGGGGAATGGAGTAAGGATCCACAGTTGTAGGTAGGGAGATGGACCAGAAGATGGAGGACAGAGGGTACAGGAAGTACTAAGTCCTCAGGAATTTCCACAGGGACTCACTGGCAGTTTACTGGGGCGTGTAGATCTCACATGGTTGTCATAGGTGACAGCAGCCCTTCAGGAATAAAGGCAAAGCTGTGGCATTGGGAAAGGAGTGCAGATCTGCACTGCTGTTAGGAGTGTGGACCAGAAGATGAAGCAGAGAGAAGACAGATTTTTCTTGGCCTTTTAAAAGGGATTTAATCATTTCTTCCAATTGTTTGTTTATATTTTCCTAAACATTTTTAAGGCATTTATTTATTTCCTCCTTAAGAACTTAAATCATCTTCATAAAGCTGTGTTTTATGGTCTCTTCCTTGTGCTTCAGTTTGTTGGAATATTCAGATCTTGCTTGTACTAGTATAGGTGGGGTCAGGTGGTAACCTTATTCATTGGTTGTGGTTTCTTGGGTTCTTACACTGGACTCTAGACATCTTAGTTTAATTAAAGATGTAGGTACTGATTTGTGTTTGGCTTTGTTGGCTGGGTGTTTTGTACCTTGGTTTCTGTTTCCTCCCTGGTCTTCTATTCTGTGTGACCTGGGATTCTCTGAGTCTGTGTGGACTTTGGTAGAGCAGGGAGTCTCCATCTCAGTTGTAGGCTGGGAAAAGGCGAGTAGGAGGAGATACTGTTAAGGGATGCCAACATAGTGAGGGAGAGGAGGAGTCTGACCAGCAAGCTTGGTATCTGGTAGAGTATGTAGTTTTAGACCGAGTTGGTGGCTGGAACATAGTAACTTAGGATGGTGTGGGATGGGTACTTATGGTGGGGGGGACACTAAAATAACTAGTAGGGGAGTCTGACAGGCAGCCTTCCTGTACTTCTCTAAGTCTGCAAGTTCTCTAGTGGAGCTGGGAACCTCTGCCCAGGCTAGTCTCTGGTATAACAGGGAGTCTCCATCCAGCTGAGGTCTGAGGTATGACAACTAGAAGAGTGGGCAACTGGATATAGGGTGTGCAGTGCCTGGAGAGGGGTTATAGTAGTAAATATAAAATAGTGCATCCTGGGCCTCTTTGCCATGTTTGACCATTTATGTTCCTGGATAAAACATGCTCAGCTCTTATCTTTTTAAATAGCGTTAAGCAGCACTATTGCTGAGCAGATGCCTACCCTTCATACTGATAAAATCTATTTCCTTATCGATAAACCCAATTTACTACTTACTTATTTCTGTGTTCGATCTGGGCTCTTCTTAACTTCAATTGGTCAGCCCATATGGCTACATTTTTATAGCTCGGCTATCCAATAGCAGCTCTCCTTCTTCCCTCCTACACATTCTTCTTCCCATGGCAGTGCTCCTTCTGTCCTCATGGTCGTCTCTTTTCAAACCCTTCAAACCTCAACCCTGTCTATGTCTCCTCTGCCCAGCTATTAGGTGTTGGCGCCTTTATTTACCAATCACAATGAACTGCGGGCAGGGCCACTCAGCTTCTTATGTGCTTCTTATATACTCTCTCCTCTCTGAAGTAACAGTGTTGGAGGCTACAAATTAGCATTGGAATCCAAGCAGTACTAGACCAACCCACTTCAGGGGGCAGTCTATGCCCGTGTTGAGGGCTGAAGAATTGCAAGTAAGAGAGCAAGGATCTTGGTTAGAGTTTTCATTGCTGGAAAGAGACCCCATGACCAAGGCAACATCATTTCATTGGGGCTGGCTTACAAGTTCAGAGGTTCAGTCCATTATCATCAAGACAGGAGCATGACAGCTTCCAGGCAGGCATGGCACAGGAGGAGTTAAGAGTTCTGCATCTTGATTTGATTGCAGCCAAGAGAAAACTGACTACTCTATACTGGGAAGAGCTTCAAACCCCACCCTTAGAGTGACACACTTCCTTCAACAAGGTCAAACCTCCTAACAATGCCACTCCCTACGGGCCAAGCATATTCAATTCACCACAGCAAAAGACTGGGGATGAGGAGGCGCTGAGATAATGAGAGAGGAGAATTTTGGATGGCAGGAAGTCTACCTGGGCTTCTTCTAGTCTGTGAGGCCTCTAGTAGAGCAGAGAATCACTGCTCATAATTTTTATATATAAACAGACATTACATTGCTTAATATTCATTCACTGTCATAATAATATTGTACAAATTGGCTTAATGGGAATAAATTTTCTCACTGTTCTGGAAGCTAGGAGTTCAAATTCAAAAGGTTGACACAATGTTTTTCTCTGTTGCCTTCTGATGTTGCAATCCTGTCAGTATCTTACTGACTAAAGACTGCCTTCTGCTTGCTGTGGCTTCAATTTGGGGGATGGGAAGGGCATTCTGGTATCTCTTTTAAGAGAAATACTAATCTCATTAGATTAAGGACATATTTAAACAGTTCCTTTAATAGTCATTACTTTATTATAAGCATCATTTTCAAATAGGACTATATTTGTTGTTAGGGTTTCAATAGGTTTTAACATATAGAGGTAGGTAATAATCCATAAATATAAAGAATTCTCTTTATGTTTTTCCATACTGTTTTAAATAGGACAAAATCATGAGGAATCTTGTTCTATTTGCTACCATTGTTTTTCAAGGATGAATGGACTCTCATGCTTGTTTAAAATAGTTCTTTCCCTAAGGGAGTCAATGACAACATAATAATTTTATCCTGTATGCTTCTAATTTGGATCTGGGGACAGTAATTGCACATGATCATTAAAATTAGGCTCACATGGATTTCCCAGGAGACATGGACAATGTACATGTTCATGTATCTATCATATCTGATTCTGAAGTGATTGCTGTTCTGATTGTTGCAATGGATGTATGACATTTTGAGAGAATCCAGCTCTTTCTCTATGTTCTGTTTCTTCTTGAGAGAAATAGAAGAATTTTTCCATACTCCTTAGCTAAAGGTATCTATGTTTATCATATAAATTAGCCTATTGGATTAGGCATCGAATGTACATGCATCTGTATTACTAGATATGTTTGGATGTCACGGTATCTCTCTGTCTGTCTCTGTGTTTGTTTCTCTCTCTTTCTGTCTGTCTCTGTCTGTTTTTCTCTTTGTCTGTCTCTCTGATCAGTATGCATTTCAAATTGTAAGAATCATACCTTCAAGAACAAACAGTTCTCTACAGAATATTTTCCTGGCATTGAGAACCTGTTCAACTTTTAAGATAAAATGGCATTTTCTTCCTCACAAAAAACCTTGAGATAGAATATGTTTCTTAAACTTATCAATTTTTTTTGGTTTGTTTTTGTCTATTTTTGCTTTTTAATATTTAATTTATTTATATTTCAAATGTTGTCCACCTTCCCGTTCACTCTTCCACTAACTCTCTACATCATCTGCCTCCCCTTTGCCTCCTAGAAGGTGCTCCCCCACAGAGCTCAGTGGACTCTGGACCTACTTGACCTGCGATACCTGGCCCTTCCCTGAGAGTTCTAGTTGATCATTCCAGTTACTCCAGCATTGCAGGGACTCACTTAAGATGGAGGACAGGTCATCTGAGAAAGTCCAGTGTGCTTTCCACCAGGAAATACTGTGTACAGACTGGGAAGGCCTCTCCCCTCCTAGGTGTGTGTCACTATAGGAGATCACTGTGATCCAGATAGTTGAATATATGCTAATTTTAAAATGCACATATTTTGCATTTGATTTCTACAGAGTTGAAATGTTGAGAGATTTAAAAAAATAATAAAGTGTCTTCCATTGTTAAATGAAAAACAAAATCTTCAGCACATACTTTCTGTTGTGTTTTCTTCCAACTTCTTCTCAAATATCTATGACTTTTGCCATAATTGCCCCTGATGTTCATATGCCAGCTAGTACCTTGGCTTCTCCATCTCCTTTCTATCTGGCAGCCAGCAAGCTATTTCATATTTTTTGATACTTTGTTTTTCATATACTTCATTGTTCTTGAACAGATGGAAACTGTTCCTCCAAAGCAAATTAGACATTATATCTATCTGCTGCTCATATATTCTCCAACATTTACATTTCTGATATTGGCAATTACCTTGGGTTTCCCTTGTCTCTCAAAGCCCCTGGTACTGTTGTTCCAAACACTTGCCTAGTGACCCATTTTTACAATCTTCCTATGTAGTTCTTCCACTAAAGACTCTTCATAGAATATATATCAGCTACTTCATCACCTTGGCCTCTTGTGATCTGATACTTTCTCAAAACGATGGGTGCCTCTTTCTCTAAACTTGCTTCTGAATATACTATACATACTATATAAAATAACATAAAAATAATATTGTGTATTGAAATGTTGCTCAAAATGGCACAATACTATAAACCATCTACCTGTGGTCAGATAATTGGCATTTTCATTGTAATAATGTAATTACTATTAACACTGAAAGTAGTACGAAATGAATTATAATTAATTTCAGGCAGTATCACATTAAGGGATTTTTTTTGATAATGAGATTGATGATATATAGACATTTTAAAGATGGTCCTGACCTAATTGGAAAAATTTATATATTAACTTGGAAAGGATGAAGTGGGAAACAAAAGACTGCTAGCAATCAGATAAAAACTGGCCATTATACAAGTCTTTCTACAGATTATAACCACTGAGCTCTCTCAGCAGATACGAGATCAACTCTAATTTTATCATGTTCCTTTTCCTGTTGTTTATTGATTACTCACTTGTATGGGGAATGATTAGAGAGAGAATTTCAGTTTAGCAACAATGAAAATGTAACAGTTTTTGGCTTAAAACCCAGGTTAAAAATAAAGAAGGTGACATTTGCTTTTACTAGAAAAACACAAAGAATTTCCTTAGCTGATCTAAGAAATGGCAGTAAAGTTAACTATTTCCAGGTGTTCTGTTTCCTAGAATAAGATGCTTAGGTTGTAGCTGAAGATGTTAACATGGAATCAGGGCATTTTATTTAGCCTAGAAAGAGTGATGGAAGAGTAAGCTCATTGACTGAGAAATTGTTATTACGGGAAGAACTCATGGCTGCTTGCTAGCTGATATTAGTAAGTTATATTGTTGGCTCAGATTCATGCTCTTAATACTTTGACCATCTTGCTTCTACTAAGTCCCCAGATGCCAATATTTCACAGATACAAAGAAGATTTCTTTACCTGAATTTAATTTGTGGAAAGATATCCTTATGCAAGTGCATTCCAGAAAGGCTAAAAGAGATGAACAATCATTAAAATCCTATTGATTTTTTTATTTGCTTGTACCAATGTATACACTAAGTCCTTAATCCAAATTGTCACGGTGAAATCCAGACACCTTGGTTAGGAACTGGGTCTGATTTGATAATTGTTCTGAATTTCCTTGTTTCCCTCTAAAAGACATTCAGTTGTTTTTAAGGTTGGCAAATTGTGTCTCTTTCTAAATCATCACTAGCTCATTGCTCCGAGAAAATCTTCATATCTGGATTAAAACACACAAAATAATGTTATTTTCAGTACTGGTGATTCAAAAAAAAAATGTTCCCAAAGTGTAATAGTCAAATCACTTCTCTTTTTTTCCTATTTCTCCTTTCACTCACAGCAGAAGAAGAAGACCATGAGGAAGGATAATGATAGCACTGTGTCTGAGTTCATCCTCCTGGGGCTCCCCATACGACCAGAGGAGCAAGGCTGGTACTCAGGCCTGATCCTGACCATGTACCTGACAACTGTGCTGGGGAACCTGCTCATCATCCTGCTTATCAGGCTGGACCCTCACCTCCACACCCCCATGTACTTCTTCCTCAGCCACTTGGCCTTCACGGACATCTCTTTCTCATCAGTCACAGCTCCAAAGATGCTCCTGAATATGCTGACACACAGTCATTCCATCTCATATGCTGGGTGTGTTTCCCAGGTGTATTTTTTCTTATTTTTTGCTGATCTTGACAGCTTTCTTCTAACTTCCATGGCCTATGACAGGTATGTGGCCATCTGCCACCCTCTGCACTATACCACCATGATGAGTCAGAGCCTCTGTGTTCTTCTATTAGTTATGTCCTGGGCCTTATCATCTGCCAATGCTCTTGTGCACACCCTTCTCTTGACTCGCCTAACTCACTTTAGATATAATACCATCTCCCATTACTTCTGTGACCTCTCTGCCTTGCTGAAGCTATCCAGCTCAGACACCACCATCAATGAGCTAGTCATCCTTGTTTTAGGTAATGTGGTCATTACCCTACCATTCATATGCATTTTGGTTTCTTATGGCTGCATAGGGGTCACCATTCTGAAAATTCCCTCTATCAAAGGAATCTACAAAACCTTGTCTACGTGTGGTTCTCACCTGTGTGTGGTTTCCTTGTACTATGGAGCTATCATTGGACTATATTTTGTCCCTTCATCTAATAACACTACTGAAAATGATGCCATTGTGGCTGTGATGTACAATGTGGTCACACCCATGTTGAATCCCTTTATTTATAGTCTTCGGAATCGGAATATGAAAGGAGCACTGAGAAATATCCTCAGCAGGAGACTGTGTTCACAGTGATGGGCATGGTATTCACTGTTAAGATCCCTACGTCCTTCTCCTTTTCACCATTCATCTTTCGTTCTGTTGGGGAAATTTCACATGGCTCTCTTTCCTTCACTCAGTTATCCTTGCACAGTTTTGTTCTCTAACTCTCTTGCTTAAGCATCTTGGGAGGATTTCCTATAAATATTCTACATCTTTTTCTTTGTTTTGCAAATATTCTAATTGTTAATTTATTTATCACTACAACTTTTTATTAGACAGGTTTTTAGCTTTTGTACCAAAGATCTTTTTCCTCTCTGAAGATGAAAAAAATATTTTTCTCTTAGATTTACAATTTTATTTTTACATTTTATCTTTCCAGATATCAAATAAAAGACATTTATCTTAACATATCAGATAAAAATACTGATTACTTGGCAGTAACTCAATTAACTTTTGTTTACTTTCATTTTTCATGTATATTTGTTTTGCCCACATGTATGTCTGTGCATCATGTTTATACCTACTGTCAACAAAGATCAGAAGCTTGTGTCAGATCCCTTGAATATGGCTTACAGATGTCTATAAGCTACCATTGGTGTGCTGGTAATCAAACCTGTTTTCCTGGGAGCCAGTCAGTGCTCTTATTCACCAAGGCATCTTTTCTGCCCCTTACATTTAAGTTTTAGTTGATACTCAAAATTAGCAGATATTGATGGCATAAGATGTGTTGTTTACATGAATGTAGATAGTACATAATATTGATATAAAAGAAAGTATAGTAGTTTCCTCAAATATTTACCATGTCTTAGTATGAAATTCTTTACTTTAGCCTTTGAGATAATATGTAGTATTTATAATCACTACACAGTGAAAGATATTTAAACATTTATTTTTCCTACCTAACCATAATTTGGTACCCAGTGACCAGACTACATCCATCTTTCCTTCCAATTTTATTTGTAATCTTATCCTTTTTATTTTTCAAAATTTTTATTTGTATTAGTGTGGTGGTAACCAAGTACTCTATTCATTGTGTTTTTCACAAGTACTTTGCTTTGTTCAATAATTAAAATGAAAATTTTCTCTGTAAAAGAAAAATACAAGGGTAAGGACAAGTCCCATGTGAAGCATAAAGGTCCTAAAAAGAGAGAGTGAACTGACACAGCAGACCTAGTGTCAGAACTTTGGCATCAGGCTCCAGGGGCACTGTGGTTATGTGCACTTTTGCATGCTAAGAAGAAAGCTCTTCTCTTCGGAGTTGGTGATAAAGGATGGCTAAATAGATATCAGAAAGTCTGATAATCTTCAATCAAGTTCAAGCATGTCTGCATAGCAGTTTAATCAAAATATGTTTTATTATAAAAAGAAGAAAGAGATCTCCTTGTTTAACTACAAAAACATCATGTCCTTTGAATTCATTTTGCTTTGATCCCTGAGAATAATTTTCTGCTTAAGCAGAGGGACTTAATTCAGTTGATAGTAAGTGACAATTAACAGATATTTCTGTAAAGTAGCACAGGAAAGTTGATTGGCTAGTTAAATGCTGTTCAACTAACACTTAGTGGCACTTAAACCACTATGAGAATATGCATGTGTTCAAGTGTGTTTAAATTGTGCTAATTATTATTTTTAAAGCAAGCAATATTTTATACATCTATTAGACATTTTATTTAGTTATTATTCAGCTTTAGAAATAATATACAAACAGATAAGTGATGTAAACTACACAAAATGTAGATATTTGTGCTCTATTGTACATCAGTGTATTTACCTTCATATACCTATAACAACTTAATAACAATATTTAACAAAATACACATTAATTTCTAAGCTTGTATAGTGGAAAACTGGCAGTGATGTTGGTGCTCCTTTTGTCTCTCCTCAGTTGTATTATAGTATCTCTGGAAGCTAGCCATTTTTTGAATATTTTTAGTATTTTTCTTAAAGATTTTACAGTTCTGCATAGATTTCTCAAATTTACTTGTCTAGAGTCTTGTTTTGTTTTTAAAAGGAAATGATTATATTTATTTTTCTTACATTTTCCTTTTTGTGTATTGTTGTCTCTGAAAAAATACTCTTTATATTTTTATACTTTGTTGGAAGGATACACTTATCCTTCCATTCAATGTGTGATTAGCTTGAGTGATAATTGCTCTTATAGGCTCATATATTTGAAACCTTGATCCCTAGTTGGTGGACCTGTTTAAGAAAGGATTAGTTGGTGTGGCCTTATTGAAGGAGATCTGTCACTGGGTTTGGGTTTTTATATTTAAAAAGCCCACATGATTCCCAGTGTTGATCTTTGTCTCTTCCTCATGAATCAGGTATATAAGCTCTCAGCTTATATATGGTGTTACACATCATAATGGCCATGGAGTTTAAATGTCTTAAACTGTAAACCCCAAATAAAATCTTCCTTTTGTAAGTTGCCTTGGTCAGGGTGTTTTATCATAGCAATAGAAAAGTAACTAAGAAGACAAGCTTCCCTTAGCAGCTACGTAGCCCAGGCAAACCTCCATTCTTCCTCTATCTCTCTGCCCTAGATCAGACCTAGATCTCCTTAAGCACACAGACATGCATAATCAGAATTGTATTGCCTAAGGCTACACCAGGACCTGCTGCACCAGGACCATAGAGAATACCTTTGCTACTAATACCTACTACATCAGGAACATCCAAAGAACAAAGCCATTCAGATAGCTAAAAGCCCTTCAGAGAACACAATCAACAAAAGCCAGGGCAATATGTCACCTTCGGAGCACAGAGCTACTACAGCAAGCCCTTGATATCTTAATACAATCAAAGCACAAGACTGGACATCAAATCCAGTCTTATAAAGTGATACAGGTCTTTAAAGAGGAAATGAATAAATCCTTTAAAGAAATAAATGAAAATACAATCAGTCTAATAGCTATCTTTAATGAGGAAACAAATGAATCCCTTAAAGGTATACAGTAAAATATATTAAACTGGTGAAGAAAATAAATAACTCTGCTTAAGACCTGAAAATTGAAATGGAAACAATAAAGAAAACAATAAAGATAACTCAGGGAATCCTGAAGATAGAAAACCTAGGGAATTGAGCAGGAACAAGAGATGCAAGCATCACCATCAGAATACATAAAAAGGAAGAGAAAAATCTCAGGTGTAGAAGATACAAGATAGAAGAAACTGATACATCAGTCAAAGAAAATGTTAAATTTAAAAAATTCATGACACAAAACATCCAGAATATCTGGATACCATTAAAAAACCCAACTTAAGAATAAAAGGAATAGAAGAAGATAAAGAGTCCCAGTTCCAAGGTACAGAAAATATTTTCAACAAAATCATAAAAGAAAACTTTCTCAACCTACAGAAAGACATGCCTTACAGAACACCATTCTGATTGGACCAGAAAAGAAAATTCTCTTGCCATATAGTAATAAAAATATGAAATAATAAATAATAATAAACATGAAATCTACAAAACAAAGAAAGAATATTAAAAGTGGCAAGGGGACAAGGCCAGGTAACTTACAAAGGTAAACCTGTCAGAATTACACCCTACTTCTCAACAAGAACTTTGAAAGATAGAAGGGCATGGTCAGCTATTTTATGACCTCTAAAATTCCACAGAGGCCAACCTAGATTCTATATCCAGCAAAACTCTCAATCATTACTGATGGAGAAAATAAGATATTTCAAGACAAACCCAAATTCAAACAATGTCTATCCATGAATCCAGCCCTACCAAAAATAATAGAGGGAAAACTCCAACCCTGAAAGGATAACTACATCCCAAAAAACACAGGAAGTAAGTGATTCCATATCAACAAAAACAAGAAAGTACACACACACACACACACACACACACACACACACACACACACAAACACAAAGACCACAAGCATCAAAACAACAGGAAATAACAATTACTGGCCATTATAATCTCTCAACATCAATGGACTTAATTCCCCAATAAAAAGACATTGGTTAACAGAATGGATGCCAAACCAGGATACATGGTACTGCTGCATACAAGAAACACACTCAGAAATAAAGATAGATACTACCTCAGAGTAAAGGGCTGGAAAAAGTTTTCCAAAGTAACAGACTCAAGAAAGAAGTTGGTGTAATAGACTATCAGCCAAAATTAATGAAGAGAGACAGGAAAGGACACTGTGTACTCATCAAAGGAAAAATGTTTCAAGATGATATCTCAATTCTGAACATCTATGCCTCAAACACAAGGGCACCCACATTTGTAAAAGAAACATTACTAAAGCTTAAATCACACGTTGAATCCCACATAGTAGGATACTGAAATACCCCATTCTCACCAACTGACAGGTCATCTAGACAAAAATTAATAGAGAAATGATGATACTAACAGACATTATGAATCAAATAGACCTAAAAGACATCTAAAGAATATTTTACCCCAAAACAAAAGAATATAAATTCTCTGCCAAGAACTTCGAGTACTGTATTGTATAAAGAGGGGGGCAGCTTTGTCTTGTCCCTGATTTGAATGAGATTGCTGCAAGTTGATGTTAGCTATTGATTTGTAGTATATTGCTTTTATTATGTTTAGGCAAGTGCCTTGAATTCCTGATCTCTACAAGACATTTAACATGAGGTGGTGTGGTATTTTATCAAAGGCTTTTTCAGCACCTAGTGAGATGATCATGTGGGTTTTTTCATTGAGTTTGTTTGTATAGTGCATTACATTGATGGATTTCCATATATTGAATGATCCATGCATCCCTGCAATGAAGCCTACTTGATTATGGTGAATGATTGTTTTGATGTATTCTTGGATTAGGTTTGTGAGAAATTTATTGTGTACTTTTGCATTAATATTCATAAGGGAAAATATTCTGAAGTTCTCTTTCCTTGTTGGGTCTTTGTGTGATTTAGGTATCAGCATAAATGTGGCTTCATAGAACAAATTAGATAATGTTCCTTCTCTTTCAATTTTGTAAGTCTAATAGAAGAAAGAGTGGGGGAAAAGTCTCAAATACTTAGGAACAGGGGGAAATTTCCTGAACAGAACACCAATAGCTTAGGGTCTAAGATCAACAATTGACAAATGGGACCTCATGAAACTGAAAAGCTTCTGTAAGAAAAAAGAGACTGTCAAGAGGACAAAACTGAAACCTACATATTGGGGGAAGATCTTTACCAACCTTAAATCCAATAGAGGGCTAATATCCAAATATACAAAGAACTCAAGAAGTTACACTCCAGAGAATCAAATAACCCTATTAAAAATAGGGTACAGAGCTAAACAAAGAATTCTCAACTGAGGAATCACAAATGGCTGAGAAGCATCTAAAGAAATGTTCAACATCCTTAGTCATCATGGAAATGCTAATCAAAATGAAGGTAAGATTCTACCTCACATCAAGCAGACTGGCTAAGATCGTAAACTCAGGTGACAGCATATGCTGGCAAGGATGTGGAGAAAGAGGAACACTCCTCCATTGCTGGTGGGATTGCAAGCTGGAAAAACCATTTTGGAAAACAATCTGGTGGTTCCTCAGAAAATTGGAAGCAGTTCTACCTGAAGATCCAGCTATACCAGTACTGGGCATATACCCAAAAGATGCTCTAACATATAACAAGGACTGTGCTCCACTATGTTCATAGCAGCCTTATTTATAATAGCCAGAAGTTGGAAATAACTCAGATGTCCCTCAATGGAAGAATAGATACAGAAAATGTGGTACATTTACACAATGTAGTACTACTCAGCTACTAAAAATGACATCATGAAATTTGCAGACAAGTGGATGGAGCTAGAAAATATCCTGAGCAAGATAATCCAGCCCAAAAGAACACACATGGTATGTACTCACTGATAAATGTATACTAGCCCCAAACCTCAGAATACTTATGATACAACTCACAGACTACTTGAAGCTTAACAAGAAGGAAAACCAAAATGTGGATGCTTCAATCCTTCTTAGAAGAGGGAACAAAATAATCACATGAGGTAGAAGAAGGGAGGAACCTGGGAGGGATAGAAGAGGTGGAGGGGAAAAGGGTGGTAAGAGCAGATATGGGAAGAGACAGGAGAGAAGTAGAGAGGGTCAGGAAAATGACTAAAATTATGTAGCTGTCGGGGGTGGGGAACAGGGGAATCACTAGTAAGTCCCAGATACCAGGGAAGCAAGAGGTTCTCAAGACCAAAAGGGAATGACATTAGCCAAAGTACCCAGCAGATGGGAGATATAACCCAAAGAGATCACCTTCAATAGATAGGCATGGCCTCCAGTTGACAGATAGGGGCACCCAGCCATCTCAAAAATTTTAACCCAAATTGTTCCTGTATAAAGGAAATGCCGGAGACAAATTGAGCAGAGACTGAAGAAAAGGCCATCCAAAGACCACTCCACCTTGGTTTCCATCCCAACAAACCCCAACACTATTGCTGATGTCAAGAAGTAAGGGCAGACCCTTGGTTCTGTGTAGGCTTAAAGCCCTAGTGTAAGGGGACACTAGAGAGGTAAGGCAGGATTGGGTATGTGGATGGGTGAGCACATTCTTAGAGACAAATGAGAGGGGTTATGGGTTGGGGGGTTTGCAGAGGAAGGACCAGAAAAGGGGGATAACATTTGAAATGTAAATAAATAAAATAACAACAACAACAACAAAAATGAATAAAGAATATAACATCTTCTCAGCACCTCATGGATCCTTCCCCAATATTGACCATATAGTTGATCATGAAGCAAGCCTCAACATATACAAGAAATTTGAAATAACACCTTTTATCTTATCAGACCATCATGGATTAAAGGTAGACTTCAACAACAGAAAATCAGAAAAGCCTACACACTCACGGAAATTGAACAACTCTACTCAATGATCACCGGCTCAATGAAATAATAAAGAAAGAAATTATAGACTTTCTAGGATTCAATGAAAATGAAGGCACAACATATGCAAATTCATGGAACACAATGAAAGCAGTGCTATGAATAATGTTCATAGCACTAAGTTCTTCCATAAAGAAATTAGGTATTTCTTATACCAGAAAATTAAAAATGCACCTGAAAGCTCTAGAAAAAAAGAAGCAGGCAGAACAAAGAGGAGTAGAAGGTAAGAAATAATCAAAATCAGGACTAAAATTAACCAGGTGACAAAACAGAACAAACAAAGAAAAAAGAAATCAATACAAATAATCAATGAAACCAAGAGCCGGTTCTTTGAAAAACTCTACAAGACAGACAAACCTTTAGCTAATCTTGCCAAAAGACAGAGATATGGTGTCCAAATGAACAAAGTCAGCAATGAAAAGGGAGAGATAATCTTGGACACTTGTGAAATTCAAAGAATCATTAGGTCTTACTTCAAAAGCCTGTACTTTCCAAAACTGGAAAAGCTTAATAAAATGGGTGATTTTCTAGACAGATACTAATTACCAAAGTTAAATCAAGATCAGGTAATCTATTTAAACTACCTTATAATCCTTTAAGAAATGGGAGTAATCACTAAAATCTCCCCACAAAACCAAAAATAGAAACAAAAGGTCACTAAGGCCAGAGGATTTTGGTGCAGAATTCTACCAGAATTTCAAGAGAAAGCTAATACCAATACTCCTCAAACTATTCCACAAAATAAAAAGAGGGAAAATTGCCAAATTCATTTTATAAACCCATAGACATGCAAATACTTAAACCTCACAAATATTCAACAAGGAAAGAGAACTTTAGACTGATTTCTTTTTTTGAACATTGATGCAAAAATTAACTCAGTGAAATCCTCATGAACTGGATCCAGGGAAACAGCAAAATCATCATACATCATGGTCAAGTAGGATACATAACAAGAATGCAGGAATGGTACAATATGCAAAATTCCATCAATGTAATCCCCATATAAACAAACTGAAGAAAAATCCACATGATCATCTCCTTAAATGCTGAAAAGACCTTTGATAAAATCCAACGCTCCTACATTAAATGTTAGAGAGGTTGGGAATATAAGGCATATAACTAAACATAACCAAAGCAATTTATAGCAACCCAATAACCAAAATCAAGCTAAATGGAGAGAAATGTAAAGCAAGTCCACTAAAGTCAGGGACTAGACAAGGTAGTCTACTCTATCCAATATAGTACTTGAACTTCTAGCCAGAGCAATAATACAACTAAAGGAGATCAAGGGAATATAAATCTACAAACAAATAGTCAAAGTATCAGTATTTGCAATATATATGAGAGTATACATTAGCAACCCCAAAATTCTAGCACAGAACTACTACACCTGATAAATATCTTCAGCAAAATGATTTTACACAAAGTGACCTCAAAGAAAGTAGTAGCCTTCCTTTACATGAATGATAAATGGGCCATGAAGAATTTATGGAAACAGCATCCTTTATAGTAGCCACAAATTATACAATACATCTTGATGTAACTCCAATAAAGCAAGTGAAAGATATGTTTGGCAAGAACTTCAGGTCCCTGAAGAAAGAAATTAATATCAGTCTATGGAAAAGTCTCCTATGCCTGTGGATAAATAGGTTTAATATAGTGAAAATGACCATCTTACCAAAAGCAATCTACAGATTAAATGCAATTCCCTCAAAATTACAACACAATTTTTTATCAACCTTAAAAAAATTGTACTTCTCAACTTCATAGGGAAAAATAAAATCCCAGGACAGCAAAAACAATCCTGAAGAATAAAAGAAATTCAGGAGGAAGGACCATCCCTTTCCTAAAACTATACTACAGAACAATAGTGATAAAGACTACATGGTCTTGGTAAAGAAACAGACACATTGATCAATGGAATCAAATCAAAGACCCAGAAATAAACCAATGGACACTAGATTTTTGACAAAGAAGCCAAAATCATACAAGGAAGAAAAGATCATCTTCAACAAATAGTGCTGGTCAAATTCTATGTCTACACGTAGAAGAATGAAAATAGATCCATATTTATCACCCTGCACAAAACTCAAGTCCAAGTGAATTAAACGTTTTAACACAAAACAGGATACATTAAACCTTATAAAAGAGAAAGTGAGAAAAACCCTTGAACGCATTGGTACAGGAGACACTTTCCTGCACAGAACACCAATGGCTCAGGCTCTAAGATCAAAAATTAACAAATAGGACCTCATGAAACTACACAGCTTCTGTAAGGCAAAGGACACTGTAAGTTGAACAAAACAGCATCCTACATATTTGGAAAGGATCTTCAGTAGCCTATATTTGATGGGGGGGGTTAACATCCAAAATGTATAAAGAATTCAAGAAGTTTGACACCAGCAACCCAAATAACCCAATTTGAAAAATGGGGTACAGAGCTAAACAGAATTCTCAACAGACTAATCTTGAATAGCCAAGAAACACTTAAAGAAATGTTCAAAGTCCTTAGTCTTCAGCTAAATGCAAATCAAAACAACTTTGGGATTCCATCTTATACCTATCAGAATAGCTAAGGTCAAACCCTCAAGTGGTAGCACATGCTGGTAAGGATTTGGAGCAAGTGAAACACTCCTCTATTGCTTGTGGGAATGCAAACTTGTACAGCCACTTTAGAAACCAATTTGTTTCTCAGAAAACCAGGAATACTTCTACCTCAAGACCCAGCTATACAACTCCTAGGCATATACCCAAAAGATGCTCTACCATCCCAAAAGCACACTAACTCATTGATATTCATGGTAGCTTTATTTGAAATAGGCAGAAACCGAAAACAAACTAGATATATCTCAACTGAAGAATGGATTAAAAAAATATGGTACATTTGCAAAATGGAATACTATTCAGCTGTTATAAACATCATGGAGTTTGCAGCCAAATGGATGAATTTTGAGAATATCATCTTGTGAGGTAACCCATTCTCAAAAGTACATGCATGGTATGTATTCACTTATAAGTGGAAATTAGCTATAAAATGCAGAATACCCATGCTGTACTCCACAGACCCAAATAAACTAACCAAAAAGGAAGGCACAAGTGAGGATGCTTAAATCTCACACATTAGGGGGAATAAAACACTCATAGAATGCAGATGGAGGGAAGAAACTGGGTGGGAGAGGACATGGGGAGCCAACTGGGGGGGGGTTCAGGATCAGATGTGAGGAGAGACAGGATTGAATCCAGAGGACCAGAAGAATGAATAGAAATGTCAAGATGGCAGGGCTTGGGGTTTAGGGGCATCTCGAGAACATGCCAGAGACCTGAGATGGGGAATGCTCCTAGAAGCCAATTGGGGTGACTTTATCTGATACTCATAGCAGAGTGGGTATGGAACCTCAAGAGGTCACCCCATGTAGACAGGCGGTGACCACAGTGGAGGGATAAGGACACCAACTCACCCACAAAACTTTCGACTCAAGATTTATGCTGTCTACAAAACATGCATGGACAAAGATGGAGCTGAGACAGGAGGGATGTCCAACCAATAATCAGCCCAACTTGAGACCCATAATATGGGCAAACACTAATCCCTAATACTATTAATTATATTCTTTTAAGCTTTCAGACAGAATTATATCATAACTGTACCCTGAGAAACTTCTACTAGGAGCATACTGAAACAGCAACAATGCAGAGACTCATAGCCAAACATTGGACGGAGATTGGGGACTCTTATGGAAGAGTTGGGGTCAAGGATTGAAGTCCCTGAAAGGAAAAGGAACTCCACAGGAAGATGAACAGTGTCAACTCACTTTGACCCTTGGGGGCTCTCAGAGACTGAATGACCAACCAAAGAGCATACACTGGCTGGACCTAGGTCCCCCACACATGTGTAGCAGATGTGCAGCACAATTTTCATATAGGCCCCTCAACAACTGGAATGGAGGCCATCTCTAAGGCTGTTGCCTGCCTGTGGAATCCATTCTCCTAACTGGGCTGTCTTGTCTGGCCACAGTGGGAAAGGATGCCCCTGCCCTGCAGAAAGTTGATGTGATATGTGTGGGATACCCAGGGGTGGTCTCTATACTCTCAGAGGAGAAGGAGTCATGAGGTGGGAAGAGGGCCTGTGCTTAAGAGTGAAACTTGGAAGGGGAGCAGTGACTGGGATGTAAATTAAATAAAGAAAAAAAGAAAAATATAATAGCAGAAATAAGGAGACATTTTGGGGGGGAATCTGGGAAGAGTTAGATAGGAAAAAGCTATATGTGGAGAATTTCACTGTAAACATGCATGACATTCTCAAAGAGTAAAAAAATAACTATGTATTGATATCTTTAAAAATACATTTTTAAAAATGTTATGTGTATCAGTGTATGTGTACTATGTGAATGCAGTGCCTGAGGAGGCTGGAAGCAGGTATCTGATCCCCTGGTACTGGAGTTGCAGGGGATTGTGAGCCACTATGAGAGTGCTGAGAACTGAACCCAGGTCATCTCCAAGAGAATCAATTTTTCTTTCCTTCCATGTCTGCTCCATCCA
Source organism: Rhynchomys soricoides (assembly GCA_019843965.1). Lineage (NCBI taxonomy): Eukaryota > Metazoa > Chordata > Mammalia > Rodentia > Muridae > Rhynchomys > Rhynchomys soricoides. The sequence goes on from JADRCH010000446.1 coordinate 36,389, forward strand.
TGCATTTCCTTAGACAGGATAAATTTAAAGTTGAAAGTTTTGTGGGTGCATTGGTGTCCTTTTTGCTACACTGGGGTTATGGCCTGGATGCAGGAGGTGTCCTTTTCAGGATCTATGTTGCCACAGTTAGGCATCTTGGCCAAAGTAACCCGCATTGACTCCTGAGAGCCTCTCCTATCCCAGGTCTCTGGAACTTCCTAGAGATTCTCCCACCCATCCTCAGTCCCTGGCAGTTTTATATTTCCATTAATTCTCCTAGCCCTCTGGGCCTCTCTCCTGTTTCTCTCCATACCTAATCCTGGCTTCCTGTTCTGCTACCACTTACCTCCCTACCCAGTTTCCTCCCTCCCTTTGCCTCTTACATCTATTTTGTTTCCATTTCTAAGTGTGATTCAAGCATCCTTGTTTGGGCCTTTCCTTCCATTTAACTTATTGCGGTCTGTGGAGTGTAGTATGGGTATTCTGTAGTTTATGGCTAATATCTACCTATCAGTGAGTACTTACCAGGCATTTCCTTTAGGGTCCAGGTTACCTTGCTCAGGATGATACATTCTAGTTCCATCCATTTGCCTGAAAATTTCATGAGGCCCTTGTTTTTAAATAGCTGCACAGTATTCCATTGTGTAAGTGAAACACCTTTTCTATGTCATTTATTTGATTTATAGACATCTGGGTTGTTTCCAGTTTCTGACTATTACTTACAAAGCTCTTATGTACATAGTGGAGCACATGTCGTTAGGGTACAGTGGAACATTCTTTGGGTACATGCCCAGAAGTTATATAGCTAGGTCTTGAGGTATAACTATTTCCATTTTTCCTGAGAAACTGCCAAATTGATTTCCATAGTGATTTTACCAGTTTGCAATTCCACCAACAATGGAGGAGTATTCCCCTTTCTCTACTCCCTCTCCAGTTTGTGCTGTCCCTTGAGTTTTTGATGTTAGCCAATTTGTTTGATGTGAGGTGGTTTGATTTGCATTTCCCTGATGACTAAGGATGTTGAGCATTTCTTTATGTGCTTCTTAGCCATTCAAGATTCCTCAGCTGAGAATTTTCTGTTTAATTCTGCACCCTATTTTTAATTGGATTATTTGTTTTGTTGGAGTATAATGTCTTGAGTTCTTTATATATTTTGAATATTAGTTCTCTGTCAGATATAGTGTTATTGATCTAATCTGTAGTTCACCATTTTATCCTAGTATGTTTTGACTTACAGAAACTTTTCAGTTTCATGAGGTCCCATTTATCAATTGTTGAACTTAGGGCTTGAGCCATTGGTGTTCCGTTCAGGAAACTATCTCTTGTGCCACTACATTCAAGGTTATTTTGCACGTTCTCTTCTATTAGGTTTAGTTTATTTGGTTTTAGGTTGAGGTTCTTAATCCACTTGGACTTGAGTTTTGTGCAGCATGATAAATACAGATACTTTGCATTCTTCTACATTCAGGAATCCAGTTGGACCAGCACCATTTCATTTTTTCATTGTATAGTTTTGGCTTCTTTGTCAAAATCAAGTGTTCCTAGGTATAAGAGTTTATATCTGGGTCTTTAATTTGATTTCATCGATCAATGTGTCTGTTTCTGAACCAGTACCATACAGTTTTTATCACTATTGCTCTATAGTACAATTTGATGCCTCCAAAGGTTATTTTATTGTTTAGAATTATTTTGGCTATCCTGTTTTTGTTTTGTTTGTTTGTTTTTCCATATGAAGTTGGGAATTGTTCTTTCAAGAACTTTAAACCTTTGTTGGAATTTTGATGGGGATTACAATAAATCTATAGATTGTTTTTGGTAAAATGTCCATTTCACTATGTTAATCCTAGTGATCTATGATCATGGGAGATTTTTCTATCTTCTGTTATATTCTTTAATTTCTTTTTTTCAGAATTTCTTGTTCTACAGATCTTTACTTGCTTGGTTAAAGTTACACCAAAATATTTTATATTATTTGTGGCTAATGTGCTTTCTTATTTTCTTTCTCTGCCAGTTTATCATTTGTACAAAGAAGGGCTACTGACTTCTTTGAGTTAATTTTATATCCAGCCTTTGCTTAAGTTGTTTATTAGCTATACGGTTTCTCTGGTAGAAATTTGGGGATTGCTTATATATATTATAATATCATCCATGAATAATGATACCTTTATTTCTTCCTTTGCAATTTGTATTCCACTGATCTTTTGTTGTCTAATTGCTCTAGCTAGAATTTTGAGTACTATATTGAATAAATAGGGAGAGAGTAAGCAGTCTTATCTTGTCCCTAATTTTAGTGGAATTGCTTTAAGTTTCTCTCCATTCAATTTGATGCTGGCTATTGTCATGCCATATATTGCATTTATTATGTTAAAGTATGTGCCTTGAATCCCTGATATCTCCAGGACTATTAACATGAAGGGATGTTGAATTTTTTCTATGACTTTTTCAGCATCTAATGAAATGATTATGTGATTTTGTCTTTAAGTTTGTTTATACAGTGAGTTATGTTGATAGATTTTCATGTATTGAGCCATTCATGTATCTCTGGGATGAAGTCTACTTGATTGTGGTGAATGATCATTCTTATGTGTTCTTGGATTTGATTTGCAAGAAGTTTATTGAATATTTTTGCATCGATGATCATACGTGAAATTGGTTTGAAGTTCTCTTTGCTCAGTCTTTGTGTGGTTTAGGTATCAGGGTGACTGTGACCTCATAGAATGAATTAGGTAGTGTTTCTTCTGTTTCTATTTTGTGAAATACTTTGAAGAGTATTGGTATTAGCTCTTCTTTGAAGATCTGGTAGAATTCTGCACTAAAACCATCTGGCCTTGAGATGTTTTTGGTTGGGAGACTTTTAATGATTGCTTGTATTTCCTTAGGGGTTGTTGGATAGTTTAGATAGTTTACATGATCTTGATTTAACTTTGGTAAGTGGTATATGTCTCAAAAACTATCCATTTTGCTTAGATTTTCCAGTTTTGTGGAGTATAGTCTTTTAAAGGAAGACCTAATGATTTTTTGGATTTCTTCAGTTACTGTTGTTATGTCTCCCTTTTCATTTTTTATTTTGTTAATTTGTATACTTTCTCTGTGCCTTTTAATTATGTTAACTAAGGATTTGTCTATCTTGGCAATTTTCTCAAAGAACCAGCTCTTGGTTTTGTTGACTCTTTGTATAGTTCTCTTTGTTTCTAATTGATTCATTTCAGCTCCAAGATTGAGTATTTCAAGCCATCTACTCTTTCTAGATGTGTATCCTTCTTTTTCTAGAGATTTCAGGTGTGTCATTGTGCCTTCAAACCACTAAAAAGATCACGAAGGAGCCGAATCTCATGCAATCACATTAGGATCTCTATTTTTCCTCATGCTTGGGCTCTCAGTCCACTGTGACACAGCAAAATGTGAAGCCATGAGCCCAGTTTTAGGCAAGAATTTATAGTGGCAAGAAGGGGGTATCTAGCCTGATACACATCCAATGGGGGAGGGACATTATGACCTTTAACATAATTGGCTGGTGCTGGGAACCAAACCATAAGCATAACTTCTGTTTTCCCCTGACTGATAGTTGTTAGGAATTGAAGTGTCAGGTGCAGGCTTGTAACCTGGGGGGTGTAGATTTTTGGGGGAATAATCTGGAAAGTGGTGCTAGGCACAGGATTTGTTGAGGGGTAATATGGAAACTAGTGCTTAGTACTGGCTTGTTAGTTTACTTGAGTTCAACCTTAGGTCAGGTTCTTGAAGATGAAATCTGATCCCAAACGATATCATCTCCCATTTCCCCCTCTCTCTGGTAACTAGACGGCTCAATTATGGGACTTCCTGAAGCTTATCTAATCTCATGAAAACATTTAGTAACAGGGCTATGTCTTTATGATTCAGTTAACTCAAGCCTGGATGTATTGGTGACCAAAAAAGGACTGTACCATCATATTTTAGAGTGTGTCAGGATTCTCACTGTCCAGTCCTTCTGGTCTCCCTGGGGCTTGGGTAGGTGCCCCATCAGTGAGAGACAGGGAATTCCTGAGCCTAAGTTTTCCTCCTGCTGGTCTGTGTCATCTTCAACTGCAAATGAGTCTATGATTCCATATTGCAATCCTGTTGACCTCCAAGGCAGTGGGAGGGACCTCTCTAACAAGGCTTTAATGAAAAGGACTCTAACAAGGCTCTGGATGAAAAAGGACTTGTTTGATAGAGAATCTGAAGTTTAGGCCGCAGTCTACTGTTCTTTACCATCCACAATAACATTGGGACATGGGCAAATTTCTCATCCAGGTTATACCAACTTTTGAATATTTAGAGTGGTCAAAAAGCATAGGATTCCTTGGCTATAGAGAAGTCAAGGGCAAGAAAGATTGTTGCCCTCTGAAACTGTGTCCTTCCCTCTCTTGTGTCCTGAATAGTGGATGATGGCCAGCTTCTTAGACCCCCATTAGAGCCTTTAGTAGGGAGAGGATTTTTTAAAAATTGTTGATAGTCTTTCCCTTGCTCATCATCCTGCTTATCAGGCTGGACTCTTGCCTCCACACCCCCATGTACTTCTTCCTCAGCCACTTGGCATTCACAGACATCTCTTTCTCATCAGTCACAGCTCCAAAGTTGCTCATGAATATGCTGATACACAGTCAATCCATCTCATATGCTGGGTGCATTTGCCAGGTGTATTTTTTCTTATTTTTTGCAGATCTTGACAGCTTTCTTCTGACCTCCATGGCCTATGACAGATATGTGGCCATCTGCCACCCCCTCCAATATACCAGGATCATGAGTCAGAGTGTCTGTATCTTACTAGTCATTGCATCCTGGATTTTATCTTTTGCTGGTGCCCTTGTGCACACTCTTCTTCTAGCTCGTCTCTCTTTCTTTAGAGGTAATACTCTCCGCCACTTCTTCTGTGACCTGTCTGCTTAATTAAGCTGTCTAGTTCAGATACCTCCATCAATGAGCTGGTCATCCTAGTTGTAGGATCTCTGGTTATTACTGTGCCATTCATATGCATCCTGGTGTCATATGGACGCATTGGAGCCACTATCCTGAAAACTCCCTCCATTAAGGGAATTTGCAAAGCCTTTCCACATGTGGCTCTCACTTCTCTGTGGTTTTTATTATGGAGCTATTATTGGGCTATATTTTGTCCCCTCATCAAATGACACTAATGACAAGGATGTCATTGTAGCTGTCATGTACACTATGGTCACACCCATGCTCAATCCCTTTATTTACAGTCTGAGGAATTGGGATATGAAAGGAGCTTTGAGAAATATGCTTTCAAGAGCAACTTTTTCCATGTAATTAGCTTTTTCTGCTGCAGTAAGGGAAGTTGCAATCTCCACACTATCTGAAGGGTCCTTTCCTCTGGGAAATGCTATTTCTTAGATTCTGGGCATTGTCTGGCATACTTTACAATACATGTAGCTTTTAATTGCCACTTCTTTTTCTTTCTTTTCTTTTTATGTCTTGTTTAGCCTGTTAGTCTTGCACAAGTTTTCTTCACAAACATATGTACACATTTTTCCTTTTTATATAGAACCCATTCCCCAGAATTGCATTTTAATGTCCTAATTAATTTCCTTGTATTATTTTTAATGTGTTAAATCCTTTTGTTGCAAAGATTGTCTTTTCCTTTTGTAAAATGCTAATATTTCTTAAGTTTGGTTAATCCAGGATGTTACTTGTGTTTAATTTTGTAATATAGCTAGAGTTTTGTTTTTAAATAACTTTAATTCAAACTATAGCAATCTTTTCATTTTAACAAATTTCAATCTATTTATTTTTAATTTCAATTTACATCAAATGCTATATGAGTACTGCATATCTTTTATTGTTTCCTAACATATATAGAGTTCATATGTTCAAATCATGTAGGTTATGCTTAATTCATTTTCACATGTTTATGGTGAAAATACTCAGAATTCTTTTTCTTATCATAAAAACACTAAAACACATAAAAACTTCTCATTATTCAGAATCTTCATCCTACCATTTAATCAGAAGTAATTTAACTATTCTTTACCCATTTACCAACCTCCATCTGACTTTGTCCTTCTATGTACACCTTCTGTTCTATCCACAACAGGTTTTAGCTCTATTAGTGTGAATGTAGCTAGTACATAACTCTTTCCCCTCTAAGTGTCTGAGCCTGTTCTCATATTGAAACAAGATTGGCTCTCAGTAAAAGGCCACAACAGACAAATCAGGATCAAATTGGTGAAGGAAACCTGTATGTGAAACAGTAGTGAGAGATATTCCAAAAGCATTCCAGAGAATGTTATGATTGTGCATACTCTGCCTCATGAAGTTCAGCCTCTTCAGATGTGAGCTGAGGAGTGACTGGCAGGATATCAGAAAGTCTAGACAACCTGAACTGATTCAAACATGCTGAGATGTACAGTAACCCAACCATTGTGCATGGATTTTAAAATGAAAAAGATAAATTTTCTGCCCTTTACACAGATGTATTGCTTCCTATGTCCATTTAAATAATGCATCTTAAGTTTTATTCCTTGTGAAACTATATTTGCTCAAAGCAAAGGTGTTTAACTTCATTTCTATGATCATATTGCTACAACACATTTATTTTTGTTGAACTATTAAATCATCTTCATCATATGGCATGCGTGTGAGGAAGACACAAAAAGACTGGACCACAACTGCATGGCCCACTGGCAGTACAATGTATGTGGTAGAGAGATGGGAGAGAAATAGAAGTGGAATGGTTTGATCGCTATGAATAGAAGCAGAACTGAAGATGCAAGGGGGAGAGTAATAACCTGATGTGAGTAGCCTGCTTTGCCACTTGTGGCCATAGGTGTAATCCTGGCCCATACTGAGAGCCATGTATGGGTCCATAGCTATGCAACACCAGGGGTCTATGTTGAAGTCCATGCTTCATATTACCATCAAAAGCCATGAGGACATCCCTTGTCTGGGCTGCCACCTAGGACCATGTTGATGTCCAAAGACTGTGCAGATGTGGCCCTGCTCCTTGGTGGCTGCAGCACTCAGAAGAGTGGGTTCCAGTGAGTGCATCTCTCAGAGAAAGATGTCCACACCTGGGTATCACAGAAGAGCTGAACATCTTGATCGAGGGGAGGGGGCTGAGGAGCTGGCCCCAAGAGTGTGAGTGTGGGAGAGCTGTCCCCACCCTTGGTTTGTCATGCAATAGTGTGGATGAGGGAGAGACGCTTCCCTTTGCCTCTTTAGAGTAGTTCTTTTGAGGTCATAAGAGTGGGAGAGCTGTCCCTGCCCCTCACAGGCTGCAGCACTTGGGAAAGCAGGTCCAAACTTAACCTTGACAGCATAATAGAGCTGGCTCTGGTGATGTGGGTAAAGGTGAACTGGCCTGAGGACATGATAGCAGGAGAGCTAGTCCAGCCCTTTGCCAGCCATGAGACTGGCTGAGCTAGATGGGGCAGTGCTGGAGATCTTGCCCTGGTGGTGTGGGTGCCAGAGAACTGGTCAGCTGACAAACTCAGCAACCAGCCAGGCCCACATCCAGAGCTTTTAGTAAGCTCACACCACATCTACAACATCTATGAACTGGTAGAGATGGTCCTACAGATCTAATGCTGCATGATCTCTATGACATAGAGCAATGGCAGGATGTCTGAGAGGAGTCCCAATTAGAATCCAGTACTGATAGAGTATCAGAAGCCCTTGAACCAGACCAATGACTCATTGCAATGAACATTTGCAAGTAAAGATGTGTGGACAAAAGGGTAAACTATGTCATACTGTGACACACTACAGTTTTCACAACCAGATTTTTAATTTAACTTTCTAATTATTTTTGTTTTCTTTTGAGGTAGGTTGCAAGGGAGGAGTGTGAGTGTGAAGGGACAGGGAGATGAGTGAGATTGAGTTTCATGGTGTGAAATTCATGAAGAATTAATAAAAAGTTTTTTTAAATGAATCCCATCAGTGTACAAAGCAATGGGTTTCATTGTGACTTTGTCGTACATGCACATATAGCACTTGATCAAGTCACTCTGCTATGTTCTCTTCTTTTATCACCTCCACTCTGCCTCTTTGCTCTCTTCCCTAGGAGACTCTCTTAGATTTTCAGGATATCTTTTTCTTTCAATTTTCACATAGAAAGAAAACACAATACTAGGCTTTCTGCTTATATTTTTTTAGTAACAGGAAATCCTCAAATTCCATAGTTCCCCCTGCAAATGGTACATGACAATCTTTGTGCATCACCTATTAGTTACCTTGCACTGAATATCATAATTGCTCCAAAGATGAACTGTCTTGTGTCTTCTTCAGCAAACAGTTCTGCCCCAGGAGAAAGCTGAGGTAATGATGCAACCATATGCTGTTTGTCCCTAATCAGGAGCCAGGCATAGGGGATCATCTGCTCAACATGGTTTGGAACATTACAACCTACACTGATTTCCCAGGGCCATGAATAACCATATATGCATATATCTATCACAGTAAGCTACATGCTGAAAACCTTCTGTTGTTCACAATGGATTATTGAGCTACTTGAAGACTGCCAGTTTTACTATATTTTCTACATTTCATAAAGAAATGGAAGAAGCTTCTACACCTGGTAGATCAAGGTATCTCTACTTATCATCAAAGGCCCATATCAGAGTAGAAATAGAATTTACAAGAAGTGGAATGATTGTATAACATTGAATATCCAATCCTCTTCATGATACTCTATGATAGACAGATCCTTGTAGTATAACTTACTTTGATCGCCTATCCAAAATTTGAAAAGTAAGGTGACAGCAAATTTGTACTCAAATAGATTGTATTTTTATATCTGATTTTGAGATGAAAGGCTAGGGAATACATCCTTTTGCTTTTCTTCAATTTCCATCATCTTCTTGGGTATGTTTTTCAGATTTTGCACTAAATCAGTGTAATTTCATTCTTTTGTGCTGCAATAATTTACACAGAATGTAGAATCATTTTGTAGCTAAGTTAGTACACTATTTGAATTCCTGTTGATTCTGTTTTAATCACTACTAGCAGCTCCTAAAAACCTTTACTTAGAATTTTGCTTGGTCCTGTTTCTGAGAATAGAATGGAGATTCCTAATATGGCAGTAAAGATCCTCTATATTCAGGCTCCCGTAGAACTCTCTAACCCATATCTTTTCTAGCTAGCTATAATCTTGAATTTTCTCTGTTCTTCAAATGCCCTCATTGTGTGCTCTCCAAAATGTTTTTAAAATAACTTTCATGAGATACATGTTTACATTAAAAGTTGCATTAATAACACATAAAAATGGAGTGCCTCATCACCTTGTCTTTTCATAACTGGACAATTTTTATTTTTAGAAATGCATTCTGCACACATGTGTTACATACATTAGTATAGAAAAGAATTTAAAAACTTACAAATGTTACATATTGAAATCTAACAAACTATTATGAACAACCCACATATCTGGCAGATAGCTAATTATCATTTTAATTGAGGTGTATTAGCTTTATTATTATGAAAAAAAGCAACAAATTGTAGTCCAACTCCATAACAGCATCATTTAAAACACTTTTAATATAGAAGGATAAATAATGTGACCTTTAAACATACTTCAGTCAAGTTGAAATAATTTGTATTTTATATTTATATTTTTCTGTAATCTTTAGTTAACTCCTCAAATAAATAGAAGATAAGATGATTATGTAATTCTCAAAAAACCAGATTCAGAGTGAATAATTGAGAGAATATGGAGTCTACATTTTAGAAGATGTTTCACATGTTTTCTTTCTCAAATATAAAATAATTGTGACAGTAGGTAGGCCTAAAGCCAACAGATTTGAATGAGAAAGAGGAATAATTGTATTTTCAAATTATAAAAAATATTAGAATACAACAAAAACTTAGTTAAGAATTATTGCTTGAAACCAAGCTTATGTAAAGAGTATTTATTGCTTGTTTATATCAGACATATTAACAACCTTTTCTTTGGTAGATTCTTGATGTGACTGGAAAAGTCAAAAATTTCTGAATATTCTACAGGCTTGAATAGGAGCAGTCTAACTTGAGCTAAGGGACTATATACAGAGGACTCTGTAAGTGTATATTGGAAGAGATGCACACCTCCTTTCCCTTGTATCTGGTACAAGTTCCGTTAGGAAGGGAGAAAGAAAACTGAACTCTTGAATGGGAAAGAACTGTCTTAAAAGAAGAATTGATAGAATATCTCAGGTATGTCACTATCATATGAGATCCCCATTCATGCCAAATGTCTAGATTCTAATATTTTGGAGTTTCAAACACCTAATAGTTATGCTCATGTTAAGTATATGGAAATAAAGCATATCTGAAAAGTGTTCTGATGGTCTCGCTGGAGGTTAGGTTACATCAACAAGCCATGAGAAGTCATCTGCTAGATTTCTATTCATTCCTTATGAACTTGGCCTTATGTTTTAATTTGATATCTAAAATTTCTTTCATGAATTGATGTTTCCTATGAGCCTGAAGAGATATGATGATCCCTCTGGTGTTTTCTAATTTTTGCCCAAAGCAATTTGGTTGCTTCTAGGCAGATAAATAACACATTTAGTAGATGTTTATCCACAAAAATCACTAAACCAACAATGTGGCAAGAACCTTGAGCTATTCCAATTAGACAATACAATCTGGTTAGTTAAAATCATGTTATTGTGATGTAATATATATAATGATCTCTTCATCGTCCATATTATCTTTTTTTATCTCTAGCTAAAGACAGAGCATGATAAAGTCTAATCAGACCACTGTGTCTGAGTTCATCCTCCAAGGGCTCCCCATCCAGTCAGAAGACCAAGCTGCATACTCTGCCCTGTTCCTGGCCATGTACCTGACCACAGTGCTGGGGAACCTGCTCATCATCCTGCTCATCAGGCTGGACTCTCACCTCCACACCCCCATGTACTTCTTCCTCAGTCACTTGGCCTTTACAGACATCTCTTTCTCATCCGTCACAGCTCCAAAGATGCTCATGAATATGATGACACATAGTCAATCCATCTCATATACTGGGTGCATTTCCCAGATATATTTTTTCTTATTGTTTGGGTGTATTGACAACTTTCTTCTGACTTCCATGGCTTATGACAGGTATGTGGCCATCTGTCACCCTCTGCATTATACCACCATCATGAGTCAGAGACTCTGTGTTCTGCTAGTGATATTATCCTGGCTAATTTCCTCTACTAATGGTCTTGTGCACACTCTTCTCTTTGCCCGTCTCTCTCTTTTTAGAGACAACACTATCCACCATTTTTTCTGTGATCTCTCTGCCTTGCTGAAGCTGTCCAGCTCAGACACCACCATCAATGAACTAGTCATCCTCACTTTAGCAGTGGTGGTCACTACTGTACCATTCATATGCATCCTGGCTTCTTATGGCCACATAGGGGCCACTATCCTAAGAACTCCATCCATCAAGGGTATCTGCAAAGCCTTGTCCACATGTGGTTCTCATCTCTGTGTAGTTTCTTTGTATTATGGATCCATTATTGGGTTATATTTTTTCCCCTCCTCCAATAATACTAATGATAAAGATGTCATAGTGGCTGTGATGTACACTGTGGTAACACCTATGCTGAATCCCTTTATCTATAGTCTGAGGAATCGGGATATAAAAGGAGCACTGAGAATTACACTCAGCAGGAGACTGTGTTCACACTGATGGGTATGGTCTTCCCTCTTTCTGTAGTTGAGAACTTCTCAGTCCTGCACAAGATGCTATGACTTGGTGCTTTTCATTGAGTCTTCAGGTTGTAATTTCTCAGCCTGTCTCATCTCAGCCCTGCATTTTGTTTCTCTATAATTGTTTTATTCATCTTGGGGGAAGGTTTGTATTTTTAAATTTTTTTCTGAACACTTCCACACAATTTTCTTTTCACATAGTATCAAAACTTAAGATACATAAAATTTTTTCTCATGCCAGTCATTCACGTTTTATTATTATCTAATCTTATGGTCTTCTATGTAAAGTATTGCTTTCTTTCTCAAGAAAATAAACATTCCTTCTGTATATATTGTTTTTATTATTATATAAAATATTAATTTTATTTTAATTTTATAATTATTTATAATTTATTTTATGAGGAACACCGATTTGAAATCTAGTTTGTTTTTGTTTTGAATGCTTTAAATTGGTACAGAAACTAATACATAATGCTGTTACTATGGAAATCAGTTTAAGTGTTTCTTAAAGACTAGACATAAATTTTCCATATGACCCAGCTATACCTTTCTGGGGAATATACACAACAGACTTTATATCTTACTACATAGACACTTTTGCATTCATTGGTCATTGATGTTATATTCACAGTGGCTAGGGAGTAGAATCAACATAGAAATCTATCTACTGACAAATGAAAAAATGTGGTACATATACACAATGCAATATTACCTCATTGTAAAAGAAGATAAAACCATGATATTTACAGATAAATATATGAAAATAAATGCAAAAAACTATACTGAATGAAGTTACCCAAGTTATAAAAGACGAATGCCTCATGTTATCTTTCCTATGAGTTTCATATCCTAGATTTACAAATTTTGTTTTACATGTTTAGCATATATTACATATGGAAACTGAATAACTAGAAATGTCCCATTGACTTGAGATGCATTTAGGGAAAGGGATATTAGAATATAGGTGATGTGAAAGTAACAAGGTGGAATACTGGGGACAGAAGCCTTCAAGCATGTAGTGGAGTGATAAGTATAGGGAAATGGAGGCCAGCAGTAGATTTAGCCTAAATGAAGTAGGCATGAAGGTACTTGGGGACATGTGACATTGAAATCCAAGTTAATTCTAATAAGAAGGGATAGTTGAACATATGTAATATGAAAGAACATGGGAGAATACTTGGAGATAAAGGGTTAAGGAAGTGTGAGGAAGGGAAGGGAAAAGAGATGTGGGAATGTGTTAATTAAAACCAAAGATGTGTGGTAGAGGAAAGAATGTAAGAAGTAGAAATTGGAAAGGAGGGGCCGTGAGATGCTATACGCTGAACATGATGTGGCTATTGCACACAAGGACTCACAGCAGCTTTGGTTACCAATACAAGGCCTTACAAGATCAAGAGAGTAAAATAATCTTGTATAGAAGGCAAGAAGCACATATGATGCACCCCTAGCTGGTGAGCTATTAGCAGTTGATGGTTGTTGGAGGAGAGTCACTTTTCTTCAGGAGTATGGCCACTAGAAGATTCTGCATTTCCCAGTAGATGACCCCATGTCCACACACAAAAGGGAACATTATTTGATCTCAGTAGGTTAAAATTAAAACTAATAAAAAACTATAAAATGAGGGCATGGAGTTGGGGGAAGATGTGATAGGGTGTCCTAAGGCAATTGAGAAGGGAAGAGTGGGGGGTAAGTATGATCAAATGCATTGCTTAGATTTATGATATTCTCAAAAATTAAAATTTAAAATTATAATTCAAAAATTGACACATTTTCAAGTTTCTATGTATGTGTAAGTTAGGTAATATTCAAATAAAGGTAAATACAATGTTTTATTTATTATTCATCTTGCTTTATAGGAAACATTAATAATACTTTTATCTTTTGCTTCCTTTGACACATGCAACACATAATTATTATTTTTGGGCACTGTGCTGCTTGCCTTTTGTCAACTTGACTCAAACCCAGTTTCATCTGAGAAGAGGGAATCTTAATTAAGAAAAGATCTTCATAAGATTGACCTGAGGGCAAGTTTGTGGTGTATTGTCTTGATTCATTAGTGATGTAGGAAGGCCCAGCCAACTGTTGCTGGGACCATCCTTGGGTTGGTGGTCCTGGGTTCTATAAGAATGTGAGGTGAGGAAGACATGATGAGTAAGCCATTAAGTAGCACTCCCCCCCATGATATCTGCATCAGCTCCCACCTCCAGGTTCCTGTTTGACCTGTTTGAGTTCCTACCATTACTTCCCTCAGTTATGGACTGTCACCTGGAAGGATCAGATAAAACAGGCTCTTTCGTTCCCACATTGTTTTTAGTCATGGTTTTATCACAGGAATAGAAACCCTAAATAGGACAATGGCCTTACTGTCTAATAGACTTCACAGCTGCTGAATAACTTTTCTCCAGCTCTCCTTTCCTCACATTCCAGATGTTTACTATTTCTTAGCATACATTTTTAGTTGTTTTTAATTATTGCACATGTATTTATTTATTTAGTGTGTATTCTTACATCTGGAAACATCCAGGTATATTGGAATTTCTACTGTCCTTTTATTTTGTGGGCCCTGGGGCTAAGGCTTAGTGTATCTGGCTTTCTGGGAAGTGTCTATTCCCTGATGAACCATCTTATTGGACATACTTTTTAGCTGTTTTGTTGCCACTGCTCATGTTGTTTTAAGAGACAAAGTATCCAAGCACATGACTTTCCCCCACCTTTTTAAACACAATAGCTTGGTCACAAATTGAAATGGATTTTTATAAAGTACTGTACAATGATTAAGATAGAATGGCCACACTTCTATCTAAACCATGAACTGAAATGTGATGGAAGCTCTTTAGGTGCTAGACAGATCAAATGGGAGTGATGGGTACAGTAGTGAGGGTAGTGTGTTTTGTAAAGACAAAAATAGTGATACTGTATGAAAAGGTAATCCATTTATCTTAGTTTATTCCTCATAATAAACTTTTTATTTTTATATGTAATAACATCTAAAATACATAGATATATTCATTTATACACATGACTTCTTTGCCTGAGGATGCTATAACAATATACCAGAAACTGGGTGTCATAAGCAGCAGAAATTCAATTATATATAGCTCTGGATCTAGAAGTCTATGGTGACATAATTTACAAATGTTAATAACAGCCTTCTTTCTATATGCTCATATGACAGAAAGCAGAAGGGTGTAAGATCAAGGGAGATCAGGAAAAAGGTGGCAAAGGCAGGGAAGGAGGGAGAGAAGGGGCAGAGATAGAGAGAAAGAAGGGGTGAAGGGAGAGAGAGAGAGAGAGAGAGAGAGAGAGAGAGAGCATGTAAATCATTCTTAAAGAATTTCAATCCTTTTTGATTAGTGCACCATCGTTATGACATCATTAACATCTAGTGAGGTATCAATGACTTCATTTAGCATTAGTTATTAGACATAAATATATAAATATATTTCAATATATAAATTTTAGGTTTGGCACAGTCATTCATAGCATATATGTTTTGTGTTTATGTGTCTTGTTATGCCTAATTTTTTTTAATCTTATTACTATATCTTTCCATTTTAAACCTTAATGATATTTTCATGACCCTTGTAATCTACATCACCTGTTAGACACATGCTATCTGATATCAGAAATGCATGATCTATTTCAACTCACATTTTCAGTGGTAAATCATAATGTTACTTTGCTTTTCTATTATGTGTCAACTAAACTTTCCAGGCATGTATGTCGTGGTCAACAAGAGCTACCTCAAACCTTTTTCAAAAGTCATGACACAAAGTGACAATGTTTTGGTTTCAGTCTGATTCTCTCTCTCTCTCTCTCTCTCTCTCTCTCTCTCTGTGTAAATTTGATTCACTATGGTAAATACCGAGACACCTCAATTGTGAAATCCAGGAAAGAAAAAGGAAGCATTACAACAAATCAGATTTCTCTTAAAAATTCCCCTCCAAGTAACAATGTTTTTGCAAAGGAAAAGTCATTTTTCTCCATTAGAATATCACTAGGTATGTAAAACACACTTAAGGGTAGATCCTGTGCCTAAAAGTAGATGACCAACATAAGATGAACTCAATGGAATTTTTGTAGATTTTTTAAAAATATTACTTTTTTTATCTTCCTGATCTTTTGCTGATATACTACAGTTTCCAAATTTGTGTTTTTATGGTGTGTTTATCTGTCTGTGTTTCTTAAATTTTCATTTTGGATTGCTTTTTTACTTGATTGTTTTCTTTAAAGGGACATGGAGTTGAATGGTTGTCGAGTTGAGGAGAATCTGGAAGGAGATGAGGAACATGGTGATCAAATATATTTTGAAGTTTCAATAGAAAAAAATAAAAAAGGAAGCTAATCACTAAAGTAAATGATCATAAAACTAAACCATTTTTTAGTTCTGTAGCTTTTGTTTATTCTTTGAGGATTTCATACACAGATACAATGTACTCTGAATATATCTACCTCAACTCACCTCTCCATTCTTCCTGGAGCCCTAACCCAACATATCTCCACCCAACTTTATGATGTTTTTTAAAAAATTCTTGAAATAGTATGAGCTTCATAAACAAGACGCTTAGGTTATCACAGTAAACTTTCAGTTTGGTTCATTATGAATTATGAACCACAGTTCCCCCAGGAGAACTAGAAAACAAATATCTTCATGAGACACTATGTCTCATTGTCTGTGATCATACTTTTATTTCTCCAAGGACAAATTCTCCCACATCTGTGCCAACATGGGGGACTCTTGGATCATCTAGAGACAATGTAACAACTACATCCTGTTTGCTCTAATTTGGGACACTTTATTGGTACATTGCCCCCCTGGATTCTCTCAAAGTTTTTGAAAAATTAGAACTCACATCAATTTCTCAAGAGCTTGTACCTAAAGCATATTGATATATTAACCTAGAATTGCTTGTTGGTGAGGTTGCTGCTCTTCTGCTTGTCACAATTCAATATGGAGGTCCTTAGAGACACCTTTGATTTTACTGTATTCCATGAATTCCAAAAAGAAACAGGGGATTCCTCATATGGCATGTTGCTCCTGGTATTTGTGATCTTAGATAACATGTGAAAGCAGGTGTAAAATATAGACTTGGTGTCATGGTTGTGTGTGTTTGTGCATTTTTTTTGTCCCCAATGTTAAGTATCCCCAGCATCTCTTCCTACAATATGACAATGACTATGACAATGACTTTGTAGAGTACTTTATAATTTATCCCTTTAATTGAAAACAGATTTTTCTTCACATAAAATATATCCTGATCTCTCTCTCTCTCCCTCCCTCTCTCTCATATGTGCATGCTCTATTTTTCACTCTCTCTCATGCTTTCTCATGCTCTTTCACATTCTTTCACTCTCTTGCTCTCTCCTCCTCCTCCTCCTCCTTCTCCTCCTCCTCCTCTTCATCCCTGCTCCTCCCCATTATCCTCACATCAGGATCCACTTTCTTTCTGTCTCTCATTAGAAAAGAACGAACTTCTAACAACAGCAAAACATTACAAAATAAAATATAATAAGATAAAATAAAAACTACCACAACACAGTTGGACAAGACAAATCAACAGAAGTAAAAGAGCCCTAAGAGAAGGCTCATGAATCAGACAATTACTTGTATACATCCTCAAAATCCCAAAGATACTAAACTGAAAAATATAAGCTCATATATAGCACAGACCCATACAGGGGCCTGTATTTGCTGTTTCAGTCTCTGAATTCATATAAGCTTTGCTCATGACATGTAGAGGGCCTTGTTCTCCATGTGTCCTCCTTCCTCTCTTATACTCATTCTGCCCCATATTACAATATTTTCTGAGGTTTTAGGGGAAGGATTTGATGGAGATATTCCATTTAGAGTATGTGTTTCAAGGTTTCTCTCCTTGCCTGATATCTGGCTATGTGCTTCCATATCTGTTCACATTTCCCACAAGAGGAAGCTTCTGTGATGATGGTTGAACAAACCATTGATCTAAGCATAGCAGAACATCATTAGGAGTCATTTTATATTAATTTATTCACTTTACATCCCAATCACCACCTCCCTCTCTGTCCAGTTTCCCTTCACCCTTCACACAGCTCTTCCACCTGTCCCCAATCCCATCTGAGAAGGTATGGTTACCCCCTAGGCTCCTCAATCTCTGTAGGACTAGACACATCTTCTACTGAGGCCAGACAAGGCAACTCAGTTAGGGGACCAGGATCTACATGCAGATAACAGAGTCAGGGACAGCCCCTGCTCTATTTGTTGGGGAACCTTCATGAAGACCAAGCTGTACATCTGTTTCGTATTTGTTTCATATGCTTTGGGGCTTTCTCTGAGAGCCCCAAAGGGTTCAGGTTAGTTTACATTGTTAGTCTTCTTGTGGAATATCTATCCCTTTTGGTGCCCTCAATCCTTCCACCAACTCTTCATTAGAGTCTCTGAATTTTATCCAATGTTAGACTGTGGATGTCTGCCTCTGTATCAGTCAAAAGCTGGATAAAGTCTCTCAAGGATTGTTATGCTATGTTCCTGTCTACAAGCATAACAGAGTATCACTAATAGTATCAGGGATTCGTGATTTCACCACGGGATGGTCTCAAGTCATTGGTTGACCATTCCCTCAGTCTTTGGTCAGATTTGTCTCTGCATTTTTTGTAGGCAGGACCAATTTTGAGATGAAGATTTTGTGGATGGGTTGATGTTCTTATGCCTCCACTGGGAGTCCTACCTGGCTATAGGAGGTGACCACTTCAGGCTCTGAATACCCTGCTCCTAGGAGTCTCAGCTACAGTCGCCCTTATAGATACCCTAGAGCCTCCACAATCCCAGGTTTCTGGAATGTCCTAGAGGTGCCTACCTCTACCCACCACCAATTTCCATTCACTCTCCTCTGCTCCCCCCATACCTGATCCCTGTTCCTCCTTCCCCTCCCTATACCCTCTCCCACCCAGTGCCCTTCCCCCATTCACATTTGATGAGTATTTGATTTCCCCCTTTGAGTAGATTTCAGCACCCTCCCTTGGACCCTCCTTCTTATAAAGCTTCTTTGGAACTGTGGATTGTAGCATGCATAACCTGTACTTTATAGATAATAACCACTTAGAAATAAGTATATACTATGCATGTCCTTTTGAGTCTGGGTTACCTTACTCAGGATGGTATTTTCTAGTGCCATTAATTGGCCTGCAAAATTCACAATGTTCTTTCTTTCTTTCTTTCTTTCTTTCTTTCTTTCTTTCTTTCTTTCTTTCTTTCTTTCTTTACAATCGAGGCATTATCTCCCTTCTGACTGCCCCTCCCAGAGTTCATCATCCCATTCCTCCTTCCTCTGTCTATGAGAGGATACTCTTTCATCCCCAGGCCTCTCCCCTCCCTTGGGCCTCAAGTCTCTAAAGGATTAAGCACATCTTCTCCCACTGGAGCCAGATCATGCAGTCCACTGATATATATGTGTTGGGGGCCTTGGACTAGCCCATGTAGGCTGCCTGGTTGGTCGTTCAGTGTCTGGGTGCTCCCAGGAGTCTGGGTTAGTTGTGACTGCTAGTCTTCCTATGAGGTTGTTCTCCTCTTCCACTTCTTCTGTTCTTGCCCCAATTCAACCATAGGGGTCCTGACTTAAGTCCAATGGTTGGACGTAAGGATCTGCATCTGTCTCAGTCAGCTGCTTGTTGTGAATCTCAGAGGACAGTCATGCTAAGGGCATGTTTGTAAGTATATCATAGCATCAGTGATAGTGTCAGGCCTTGGTGTCTCCCCATAAGATGGAACCCCAATTGAGCCTGTCACTAGACCACCTTTCCTCAGTCTCATCTCCATATTTGTCCCTGCAGTTGTTTTAGACAGGAACACTTCTGGGTCAAATTTTTGACTGTGGGTTGATAACCCTCCTGTTGAAGCCCTGTCTATCTACTGGAGTTGAATTTTTCAAGTTCCCACTCCCTTGTTGGGCATTTTGGGTAAGGTCACTTCCATTGAGTTCTGAAAGTTTCTCACCTCCCAGGTCTCAAGTAATTTCTAGAGAGTCTTCCTACATCCCACCTTCTGAGACTGCATATTCCCATTCATTTTACTAGCCTTCTGGGCTTCTCTTCTGTCCCCTCATACGTGAGCCTGTTCTTCTTTTCCCCTACTGCTCTCCTCTCCCACCCAAGTTGCTCCCTCTGCTGCCCATGATTATTTTCCTTCCCATTCTAAGTAGGATTGAAGCATCCTCACTTGGCCTTTCTGCTTGTTAAACTTATTCAATTCTGTGGGTTGTGTCTCAGAACCCACAGAATTGGGTACTTTTGAGCTAATATCCAATTATTAGTAAGTACTAAAAGGGTCTGGGTTACCTCACTCAGAATGATACTT
Organism: Rhynchomys soricoides; assembly: GCA_019843965.1. Classification (NCBI taxonomy): domain Eukaryota; kingdom Metazoa; phylum Chordata; class Mammalia; order Rodentia; family Muridae; genus Rhynchomys; species Rhynchomys soricoides. The sequence goes on from JADRCH010000446.1 coordinate 56,352, forward strand.
TCTAGTTCTATCCATTTGCCTGCAAAACTCATTCTGTCCTCATTCTTAATAGCTGAATAATATTCCACTGTGTATATGAACCGTATTTTCTGTAACTACTCTTTGGTTGAGGTACATCTGGGTAGTTTCCAGCTTCTGAGTACTATAAATAAGGCCACTATGAACATCGTGGAGCATGTGTTCTTGTGGTATTATGGGGCATCTTTTGGGTATATGCCCAAGAGTGGTATAACTGGGTCTTCAGGTAGGTCTATTTTGAGTATTCTGAGATACCACCAGATTGATTTTCAGAGTGGTTGTACAAGTTTGCAATCTCACCAGCAATGGAGGAGTGTTTATCTTTCTTCACATCTTCACCAGCATCTGTTGTCACCCAAGTTTTCGATCTTAGCCATTCTGGTTGGTGTAAGATGGAATCTTGGGGTCCTTTTAATTTGCATTTCCCTGATGATTAAGGACTTTGAACACTTATTTAAGGGCTTCTCAGCAATTCAAGATTCCTCTGTTGTTTAACTGTTGTTAAACTGTTGTTTCTCTGTTTAATTCTGTACCCCATTTTAAAATTGGGTCATTTGGTGTTTTGAAGGTTCGCTTCTTAACTGCTTTATATATTTTGGATCTTGGCCCTGTATCACATGTGGGGTTGGTGAAGATATTTTCCCAATATATAGGTTGCCAATTTGTCCTACTGACTGTGTCTTTTTCCTTACAGAAGCTTTTCAGTTTCATGAGGTCCCATTTGTCAATTCTTGTTCTTAGAGCCTGAGCCATTGGACTTAAGCTTAGAAAATTTCCCCTTGTCACAATGAGTTTGAAGCTCTTTTTCATTTCAGTCCTATTAAATTCAGTGTATCTGGGTTGATGTCAATGTCCTTGATCTACTTGGAATTTAGCTTTATGCAAGGTGACAAATATGGATCTATTTTGATTTTTCTACATACAGACTGCCAGTTAGACCAGCATCATATATTGTGATGCTTTCTTTTTTCTATTGTATTTTGGCTTCTCCATCAAAAAGCAAGTGTCCATAAGTGTGTGAACTAAATTCTGGGTCTTCATTTCTATTTCATTGATCAACCTGTATTTTTCTCTACCAATAACATGCAGTTTTTATCATTATTGCTCTGTAGTAGAGTTTGAAGTCAGGAATGGTGATTTCCCACAAAAGTTCTTTTATTGTTAAGAATTGTTTTCTTTATCCTGTTTTTTTTTTAATTTTTCCATATGAAATTGAGAATTGTTCTTTTTATGTTTGTGAATAACTGTGTTGGAATATTGGTTGGGAATGTGTACCATCTAGGTTTGTTCCTGATTTTAGTGGAATTGCTTCCAGTATCTTTCCATCAATTTTGATATTGGCTGAGGGTTTGCTGTATATTGTTTTTATTATGTTTGTAAGAATGTGGAATGCTGATCTCACCAATACTTTTAACATGAAGGCCTGTTGCATTTTATCAAATGCTTTCTCAGCATTTAATAGGATGATCATAAGATTTTTTCCTTTGAGTTTGTTTATATAGTGCATTATATTGATGGATTTCCACATGTTGAACCATTTCTGCATCCCTGGGATAAAGCCTAATTGATCTTGGTGAATGATGGTTTTGATGTGTTCTTAGATTCTGTTTGTGAGAAATGTATTGAGGAATTTTGCATCAATATGAATAAGCTCGATTGATCTGAAGTTTTCTTTCTCTGTTGGGTGTTTGTGTGGTTTGGGTATCAGAGTAAGTGTGGCTTCATAGAAGGAATTATATCATCAGCTCTTCTGTTTCTATTGTATGTAATAATTTGAGGAGAGTTGGTGTTAGCTTTTCTTTGAAGGTCTGATAGAATTTTGCACTAAAGCCATCTGGCCCTGGGCTTGTTTTAGTTGGGAAGGTTTTAATGATTTTGTCTATTTCCTTAAGGAATATAGGACTGTTTTGACAGTTTACTTGCTTTTGATTTAAGTTTGATACATGATATCTGTCTAAAAAGTCATTCATTTCATCTAGATTATTCAGTTTTGTTGAGTAAAGGCTTTTGTAGTAAGATGTGATGATTTTTTTTTTAAATTCCTCAGTTTCTGTTGTTATGGTCTCCCTTTTCATTTCTGAATTTGTTAATGCAGATACTTCTCTGTGTCCCTAAGGGTTTATGCATCTTGTTAATTTTCTCAAAGAACTAGCTTTTGGTTTTGTTGATTCTTTGTATCATTCTCTTTGTTTCTACTTGGTTGATTTCTATCCTGAGTTTGAGTATTTCTTGCTGTTTATTCTTCTTTGGTGTGCTTGCTTCTTTTGGTTCTAGGGCTTTCAGGTATACTACTATTTTGCTAGTGTAGGATCTCTCCAGTTACTATAAGAGAGCACTTAGTGCTATGAAATTTCCTCTTAGCACTGCTTTTGTAAGTTTGAGTATGCTGTGTCTTCATTTTCATTGAATTCTAGATAGTCTTTATTTTTTTGTTTCTTCATTGACCAAGTTATCATTGATTATAGAGTTGTTCAGTTTCCATGGGTATGTGGGATTTCTGTTGTTTTTGTTGTTATTGAAGTGTAGCTTTAGTCCATGGTGATCTGATAGGATACAGGAGATTATTTCAATCTTCTTCTATCTGTTATCATCAATTTTGGAGAAGATTCTATGAGGTACAGACAAGAATGCATATTCTTTTGTTTTTAGAGTGACATGTTCTGTGGATATTGGTTATATCCATTTAGTTCATAACTTCTATTAGTTTCACTGTGTTTCTGTTTAGTTTGTGTGTCCAAGATCTATCCATTGATGAGAGTAAGGTGTTGAAGTCTCCCACTATTATTATGTGAGGTGCAATATGTGTTTTGAGCTTTAGTAAAGTTTCTTTCATGAATTTAGATGCTCTTGCATTTGGGGCATAAATGTTCAGACTTAAGATTTCATCTTGGTGATGTTTCCTTTGATATATATAAAGTTTCCTTCCCCATCCCATTTGGTAACTTTTGGTAGAATGCCTATATTACTGGATATTAGAGTGGTAACTCCTGCTTGTTCCTTGGGACCATTTGCTTGGAAAAACTTTTTCTAGCCTTTTACTCTAAGGTAGTGTCTGTCTTTGTCACAAACTTATACAACTACTCTGGAAGTCAGTCTGGTGTTTTCTCAGAAAATTGGAAATAGTTCTACCTAAAGACTCTGTTATATCACTCCTGGCCTATACACAAAAGATGTTTCACCATGTCACAAGGACACATGCTCCACTATGTTCATAACAGCTTTATTCATTATTATGGAAACTTCAAGCAATCTAGATGTTTCTCAACTGAAAAATGGATACCAAACAATGTGATTCATTTATACAATGGGATACTATTCAGCTACTTAAAACAAGGACATAATGAATTTTGCAGGGAAATGGATGAAACAAGAAGAAAATATAATGCTAAGGGAAGTAACCAAGTTCTAAAAGAACAGGCATGGTATGTACTCACTTATAAGTTGATATTACTGTAAGTATAGGATACCCACAATACACTCTACAGACACAAAGAATCTAAACAAGAAGGAAGGCCCAAGCAAGGATGGTGGAATCTCACTTAGAAGGGGGAATGAAATAGTCATAGAATACAGATGGAGGGAGGGAACTGGTTGGAAGAGGGGATGTTTACAAGAATGGGATTTATTACTTACTTGAAGGTTTCATACATTATATTTTGATCATATTCACCCCTCATCCACCTCCTTCTAGAACTCATTCTATTCCTATCAATTTTGTATCCTAATTTTAAAAACCTCCAATCCAGTTATTACTGACTTAAATATACAGTTATTAGTGTGACTAACCACTAGAGTATTGGTTCTCAACATTCCTAATTCTGTGGCCCTTTAATACAATTTTCCATATTGCCATGACTCCAATCATAAAATTATTTTCATTGCTGCTTCTTAACTACAACTTTGCTACTTTGTGAGTTATATTGTAAATATATGTGTTTTGTGATAGTCTTAGGTGACCCCTATGAAAGTCATTTGACCCTCAAAGGGATCTTAACCAACATGCACTAGAAGTTTATATATATATATATATCAGGGACCACTCTGTTAAAGAAAACTAACTCTCCCTCTCTTGAAAGCTACCCATTGATATCCCTTCCCCCTTTCTGCAGGGATTTTGACTAAGTTGAGCTTGCATAGGTCTTACATATGCTTTTATACATGCTATGGTTTCAGAGGTGCAATAGTCTGGTTGTGTCACTATTATGTAGTAGCCATCTACCATCACTGACTCTCACAATTTTTATTCTGTCTTCCATGATGGCCCCTCAGCCATAGGATGAGGGGTTTATTATAAAAGTCCTATAGGCTGTATTGGGGGTTGGTTCTAATGCTTTGTCTTAATTCAGCTGCCAAAATCACACAGAAATTGACTGTCTAGATGCTGAGGATTCCTGTCTGCAATTGCTTTTTGGTTGATCAATAAAGAGTCAGTGGAAAATGGTTGGGCAGGGTGAAAGAGGCAGAACTCTTAGGAGTCCCATGCAGAAAAAGTGGGGGAGAGGAAGAGGGGATGTCTCTACAATTTGGTCAAGTTTGGAAGCTAGGTTTTTGTGCTTCCTATATATTCAGGTAATATTTAATTCACTCTCAGATTTCTGAGGTGGTTGAAAACAAATTATAGTCTCATAATCAAACTTAAGTTATTTTACATTGTAGATATAGATTTGAAAGGATGGTTTTCAGAATGTAATGCAAGTTAAAGTCAAAACATAATTCAAGCATAGAATAGTAAACTCTTTAAGTTAGGGTAAATGGTAGAATAGTTTATCTAATTGGCAAATATGATGGGCTTTATTTTAATTATACATCACATCTTATAATTTATATAATTGTTATGGTTATGCTCAATTTATGTCTGAGAGAAGAGCCATTTTATTGAACAAAAATGGTGAGATGTTGGGGGATATTCCTAATGCTTAATTTAGCTTCCAAAATCACATGGGAATCTATGTGTCCAAAGGCTGAGGGTTCTTATCCCCAGTCGGCTTTTAATTGATGAATGAAGAGCCAGTGGCCAATGGTTGGACAAGGTAAAAGAGGCGGAGCTCTTAGGATTTTCAGGCAAGAAAGAACACAGTGGGAGAACAAGAGGGGTTTCTAACATGAGAGGGGTGTAGGATAGCCATGCCATGATGGGGAATCAAAGAGATCAGAATTAAGAGTATGCCAACATGTAACAGCCAGGGAAGCAGCCCCAGGCACCACTCCCCAACTCAGGTCTGGGGCAGCAAAGATAAAATATAGATTTACACAGTATTAACCAAGGAATACCAGAGGAAAATGTGTGTGCTATTCGGGGAGGTTTGGAAGTGCCCAATCATTGAGAAACTCAAGGCATACCAAAATTAAGGTGACATGTGTGTGTCTTTCAACCACGAATCCAGAGGACTCTGGTGAGTGGCTAGAAGCACGAACACCTGCCAGGATCTCAATGAGGATTAACAACTCTCCACTCCAGGCTGTACTTCACACACTGAAGTACAGTGTGTGACCTTCACAGGCTGTTATTCTCTACACTCTGACTAGTTATGAGTCTCTATGTTAATCACAATCTATTGCAAAAAGACAATTCTCGGCCAGCAGAAGGAGGGCTCCAGATGCAGGGACTGAGGAAAAGCCTGGAGGTAAGAGCCTGCCTGCTTCCACCTGTGGCCAGAGACCCCTGCCTCAGCCATCAGGTCTCCATAGACAAACAGCCTTCTACTCCTCTTGGGTGTATTAGCTTCTTTTTATTCTAGAGCTTTCAGGTGTGCTGTTAAGCTGCTAATATATGCTCTCTCCACTTTCTTTTTGGAAGCACTCAGAGCTGTGAGTTTTCCTCTTAACACTGCTTTCATTGTGTCCCATAGGTTTGGGTATGTTCTACTTTCATTTTCATTAAATTCTAGGAAGTCTTTAATTTCTTTCTTTTTTCTTCCACAATCAAGTTATCATTGAGTAGAGCATTGTTCTGCTTTCATGTGTATGTTGGTTTTCTGTTTTTTTGGGTTTTTTGCTTTGTTTTGTTTTGTTTTGCCATTGAAGACCAGCCTTAATCTGTAGTGGTCTGATAGTAGGCAAGGGATTATTTCAATCTTCTTTTATCTGCTGAGATCTGTTTTATGACCAATTACATGGTCAATTTTGGAGAAGGAACCATGAGGTGCTGAGAAGAAGGTATATTCTTTTGATTTAGGATGAAATGTTCTATAGATATCTGTTAAATCCATTTGGTCCATAACTTCTGTGAGTTTCACTCTGTATATGTTTAGTTTATGATTCCAAGATCTGTCCATTGATGAGAGTGGGGTTTTGAAGTCTCCCAAAATTATTGTGTGAGGTGCAACGTGTACTTTGAACTTTAGTAAAGTTTTCTTTATGAATGTTGGTGCCCTTGCTTTTGGAGCATAGATGTTCAGAATTGAGAGTTCTTCTTGGTAGGTTTTTCCTTTGATGAGGATGAAGTGTCCTTTCTTATCTTTTTTCATGACTTTTGGTTGAGAGTTGATTTTTTTCCCATATTAGAATGGCTACTCCTGCCTGTTTCTTGTGACCATTTGCCTGGAAAATTGTTTTCCAGCCCTTTAGTCTGATGTAGTGTTTGTCTTTAATACTGAGGTGTGTTTCATGTTTGCAGCAAAATGCTGTGTCTTGTTCATGTATCCAGTCTGTCAGTCTATCTCTTTTTATTGGGGAATTGAGTCCATTGATGTTAAGAAATATTAAGGAATATTTATTGTTATTTCCTATTATTTCCAATGTTATTCTTATGTTTGTGTAGCTATCTTATTTTCAGTTTGTTGAAAGATTACTTTCTTGCTTTTTCTATCGTATAGTTTCCCTATTTGTGTTCATGTTTTCCATGTATTATCCTTTATAGGGATGGATTTGTGGAAAGATATTGCATAAATATGTTTTTGTCATGGAATATCTTGGTTTCTGTATCTATAGTAATTGAGAGTTTTGCTGGGTATAGTAGTTTGGGTTGGCATTTGTGTTCTCTTAGGGTCTGTATGAGATCTGCCCAGGATCCTCTAGCTTTATTGTCCCTGGTGAGAAGTCTGGTGTAATTGTGATAGGTCTGCCTTTATATGTTACTTGACCTTTTTCCCTTACTACTTTTAATATTCTTTTTTTGTTTTGTGCATTTGGTGTTTTGACTATTATCTGAAGGAAGGAATTTCATTTCTGGTCCCATCTATATGGAGTACTGTAGGCTTCTTGAATGTTCATGGGCATCTCTTTCTTTAGGCTAGGGAAGTTTTCTTGTATAAACTTTTTGAAGATATTTACTGGCCCTTTAAGTTGGGAATCTTCACCCTCTTTTCTATACCTATTATCCTTTGGTTTGATCTTCTCATTTTGTCCTGGATTTCCTGGATGTTTTTGTTTAAGTTGTTTTTGTATGTTGCATTTTCTTTGATTGTTGTGTCAATGTTTTCTATGGTATCTTCTACACCTCAGATTCTCCCTTCTATCTCTTGTATTCTGTTGGTGATGCTTGCATCTATGACTCCTGATCTCTTTCCTAGGTTTTCTATTTCCAGGGTTGTCTCCCTTTGTGATTTATTTATTGTTTCTATCTCTATTTTTAGATCTTGGATGATTTTGTTCATTTCCTTCACCTGATTGATTGTGTTTTCCTGTATTTCCTCTTTAAGGGCTTCTGGCTGTTTACCTGTGTTCTCTTGTATTTCTTTAAGGGAGTTATTTATTATCCTTCTTAAAGTCTTCTATCATCATCAGGAGTTTTTCTGGTGTGTTATGGTATCCAGGGCTCACCGTGGTGGAATAACTGAGTTCTGATGATGCCAAGTTTCTTTGGTTTCTGTTCCTTATTTCTTGCCTTTGCCTTTTGCCATTTGGTTATCTCTGGTGTTAGCTAGTCTTGCTTTCTCTGACTATAGCTTGTCCCTCCTGCAAGCCTCTGAATCAGTACTCCTTGGAGACCAGCTCTCTCTGAGAGGAATTTGGGTTTGAAGAGCTGTGGTACAGGGTCAGCTCTGGGGTGCAGACTTCTCTGAGAGGAATTTGGGTTTGACGAGCTGTGGTACAGGGTCAGCTCTGGTGTGCAGACAGAAACCAGAAGGGTCCTGTCCCCAGCTGTTCTTGTTTCCTGTGTCTTGATGGCTCTTCGAGGCTCTCTCTTGATGGAAGAATTTGTATAGAAGTGGTAGTCTTCCTGTGCTTGAAGGTGTGTTGGCACTCCTGGGAAACCAGCTCTCTCTTGGCACTGATTATAGATTAGCTGTGTCACAGGATCAGCTCCCTGGTCTCAAAAGGAACCTAGAAGGCCACTCCTCAGTCCCTGTGTCCTGAGGGTTCTGGGCAGGTCTCTCTGAGCAGAGGTGTTGGTCTTATCCCCAATCACAGGCTTGTCCACACTCCTGGGAGGGTAGCTCTTTCCCTGCTCTATTTGGGTACGGAGCAGACCCCAGGAGTAAACTGGAAGGCTCCTGTCCCAGGCTGTTCTTTGGTCCCTGTGTCCTGAGGATTCTGGGAGAGTCCTGCTGAGCAGTGGTGCTCATCTTACTTCCACTCATGGGCTTGTCCACACTCCTGGGATGCTTGATTTCTCCTGGAGCTATTTGGGTATGGAGCGCTGTGGCACAGACTGAGGACCCCAGCTGCAGAAGGAAACCCAAAGGCTCCTATCCCAGTCTTTCTACAGTTTTTTAAAAGATATGCTAATTCAAGCATCCCAGAATATGAAAGTTAAAATGCTTCTCCTTTTACACAATACTTGGCATTGACAAAATTTTATATTTTTAAAGTGTAACAAATGGCAAATTATATATGATTGTGGCTTAAGTTTCAAATTCTCTAGTCATTAGCAAAGTAAAACACTTTTGCCTCTGTTCAGCAAACCTCTTATCAGAGATGGCTGATCTTCCACTCAATATTCATGATCTGCAAACCATGGCATCTGTTACCTAGGAGCACCTGCTACCAATGCAGGGATGCCTCGATGTTATTCTCAGGCAAAGAGGATGCTCTTTTCCCAAGAAGTGTTTTTTTTCCTAAAATATTTAGTATGTGTAAAATAGTTACTATGTGTTTTTCAGAGTGTATGTTGTTCACAGAGGCCAGAAGTTGAGAGTGTTAGATTCTCTTAAACTGAACACAGTTGAACCACCTCCAACTTTGAGAAGTTATTAAAACTTACCCTCCCCTTTCATGCATATGTGTGTATAAAAACACATAGGTGAGTGGATGTGTGTGAACATGTGCACATGTGTTGGTATGTAGGTTCCACAATGTGTGTTTAGAGGTCATAGGACATCTCGTGGGAGTTGATTCTCCCTCTCCACCTTGTATATTCCATGGAATGAACTCAGGCCCAAGGGTTCAGTAACAACTTATTGAGGTGTCTAGCAGGCTACTAAGATTTTTTTGATTGTTGTGAGACAAACTTGGCACTTAATGTGTATCTAGGCTGACTTTGAACTAGGTTAATTTTCCTGCATCAGTTTCCTAACTAATGGGATTATAAGATTGAGCAACAAGGCCTGGCTCTGATTGGAATTTTAAGGAAAAGTTGCTTTTCTACTGAAGGAAATTATTTGATTCTCTGAAAAAACTGAGAAAGAACCCTGAATTTTCACATAGTGAAGCACTGTCTACCCCCATGAAGACATGCACTGAAACATCAGAACACCTACTTTATCCTTATTTCTGTAGAATTTGTTTTTTATTAAACACATAATAGTGTCTTTTTCTTACCTTTTCTTTTTATTTATTACATTACAGGCAACCTGCAAATTTATCTTTAGTTAGTTGCATATTTTTAATGTGCTCTGCTATTTGGAGATAGTTACTTTTCTTACCTTCATATATTACTTTGTAAGTTTAAATTATTGCCACTTGTAGTTGGTATTATTTACAGTAATGTGAATCTTTAATGAAATCACTTTGAAAATGCCAATTGTGATATTTAGATGACAGGGAAGAGGTGGGGGACCTCACTAAAAATTCCGATATTGAGATGGAGTAGAGTTTCTTATGGGGAGAATCTTCATTTTCCTAAGTGGAGGAGCATTCTATAGGTGGCCTAGACTCTGGTACTATTTAGACGATGCCAAACAATGTCTCCACTATAGCTCTCTAGTCTATTTCTGGACCCACAGGCTCCAAGTCCATGTCTTGTGGTCAATAAGTGGCATGATACATATGTTCTTATGGCTTTGCTACTTAGAGATCTGTTTTTTTACTTTCCAGTCCTCTTTTTGTTTTTCAGTGCTGCTGTTCAAATCCTCAAATCCAACACAGGCACCCACCATTGACAGCCTTGGTCTTTCTTAGTTTTTTTTCCCCTTAATTTAATACATGAAGACTGTATATGCATCAAATTTACTTCTCTTTCTATGCCCCCAGTTCTTTCTATGTTTTTGCTCAACTTCCATCTCAAATCCACAACCTCTTCTTTAATTACTATTACACACACTCATACACACATACATGCACACAGGCATACACATGAATGTACACACATGCATGTACATGCACACATATGTACACACACACATACATGTGTATTTGCAAACACACTCCTTAATTAATCCACTTAGTAATACTGATATTATACAAGTGAAGGGTAAGAAGTAAATATATTTAATAAGAATAATATAATCTATAGCAATTATTATCTAGAGTGTTGCCTAAGTATTACTCAGGAGAATGGAATTTTTTGTCCTGTTCTTTCAAACTTTACTTAGTTGGGGATGTATCTCAGTCATGGAGTACTTGCCTAGCTCATACAAACATCAGAGTTAGAATCTCTAGCAGAAAAAGGAGGGGAAAGACTTCATTTTAAAAGATAATGTAAATTTTACTTTGTTGAGAAATTTCCACTACGCTGAATAAAATGTATTTATGCATAAATATTTAATAATATGATATATTTGAATATATATATATATATATATATATATATATATATACTCTAATTCTTGTGTGACTTTTAGAAATTAGAAAGAAAGAAGGTTCATCTTTACCACAGTGTCTAGTCTAGAGATTTCCTTTCGTCCCATTGGCTTTTCCACTGTAAAAGCAAGGTTTGAAAATAGAGAAAGAAATCATGATATGATAACAGATAACCTCTGATTCCCTCACTTTTCCAAGGTCTGACTTTAGTTGGGAGTCCAATTTAATGGTAGGGAGCAGATAAAAGAGGAAGAAGTGAAAAAGCAAGTGGCAGAATACTTCTTCAATAGCTACTGCATTAAAGAGAACTTTTACTTCTCAATACTGATTGGTAGTTAAGCCGTTTAAGGAAAGCTGTGGATATAACTGCAGTAGAGCATTTGCCACCATATCTGAGACTCTAGATTTACTCCCCAGTGCCAACTAAACCCATAAACAATAACAAATGATTCCCTTACCTGTACTACTTCTTGTCCCAAGCAGTTTTTCTTACTTGGTTATTTCCCTCAAAAGCTCAATTTCACAGTGCTTAATTCCATGTCACTACCTTATGCTTTTCCTGGAACCTCATTGGACTTCCCAAAGGCCTTTGTTAACAAGCATTGCATGTTCTCTGAGCATCTTCACTCATAGCCTCCTTGTGCTCTACAGGCATGTTTTTAAATTTTATTACTCTCAATGTAAAGTAAGAGTGATGCCTGAACACAACTCATAGTCTCTGCCACCCTCTTACCATCTCCTTTGGTCACTGCTTTTTCATAAAAGAAAAAGAAACACATAAAGCTGTTTAAGTGTATTCCCAAGGAAAAGTAACCTGTGCACTAAATATTATGTAATTGGAATTAATATTTTTGGAGAGCTGTAGAAAATTTCATAGTTCTTATGTATCTGGGTGCTTAAGTGCAAAGGGAGCTATATTTCATAAAATTATTAAGATTTTAAGTAATTGTAGGAAATCCAGGCATACTTTATAATAGATTTAAAATTGGAGGAAGAACTAATCACAACAGCTCCCATTTAATGATACCAGCCCCAATTCTTCCCAATCCCAATATACAATAAACAAATATAATATAACAAAATCATAAAATATCCTGTTTTAATATTCTCATAGGTACAGAAATTTCAGCAAAGCATTTTGAGGGAGGGCAGTAGAAGAAAAACTAGTGAGATATGGTTTTAATTTGAATTTATATTATTGAGTATATAATATAATACAGAAGAAAAAATATTATCAGTTGGAAAATTCTGTCTTCTTACTCAAGAGTTTTCTTAAAGCCCCTTTCATGTCTTTATTTCTCAGGCTATAAATGAAAGGGTTCAGCATGGGAGTAACCACTGTGTACATCACTGAAGCAACTATTTTATTGTTGATTGTACTATTGGATGGGGGCACAAAATAGAGACCAATAATAGACCCATAATAGAGAGCCACCACTGAAAGATGGGACCCACAAGTGGACAAGGCTTTGCAGATGCCCTTGGTTGAGGGAACCTGGAGGATGGTGATCCCAATATGGACATAAGAGATGAGGATGAATAGAAATGGAAGCATAATGGCAGCCAAACCTGCTGTGAATATTACCAATTGGTTGAGTGATGTGTCAGAGCAGGACAACTTGAGCAGGGCACCCAGATCACAGAAGAAGTGTGGGACAGTGTTGTCAGCACAGAAGGAAAGCTGGTCTAGGAGGAGGGTGTGCAAAAGAGCACAAGCAGAAGCTATGACCCAGGACACAGCTACTAGCATGGCACAACGGCTCTGACTCATGATGGTGGTGTAATGGAGAGGGTGACAGATGGCCATGTACCTGTCATAGGCCATTGAAGTGATAAGGAAACTGTCCAAGTCTGCAAAAAATATGAAGAAGTATGTCTGTGAAACACACCCCTCATAGGTAATGGGTATGTGCTGGTTCTGCTCTTTTGTTAACATCTTTGGAACAGTGACTGATGAAAAGGAAATGTCCGTGAAGGCCAAGTGGCTGAGGAAGAAGTACATGGGGGTGTGGAGGCGAGAGTCCAGCCTGATGAGCAGGATAATGAGCAGGTTCCCCAGCACAGTTGTCAGGTACATGGCCAGGAACAGGGAAAAGAAGATGCCCCCTTGTTCTGGTCTGATCGGAAGCCCCAGGAGAAGGAACCCAGACACACTGCTATGGTTTTTAAACATCATACTTTGTGTAGCAGCTGGGTACACAGACTGCTGGGGAAGGCTGAAGAAATAAGCGATTGTGACATATGATGATAAAGATGTTTATTAGACCTAGGGGGTATCTTCCTTTACATGCTTTGCTTTTATATTTTCCATTTATTTTGCTGCAAATATTGTGGAGGATAAAAATGTAGATTTAGGTATGAAGCCACTTTCTTTCTCAGTCTGATCCCAGTTGCTGTAACAATAATAGTTACAGTCAACATTTACTAACTGTTTACCTTATATAAAATTCTAATGTTATATGTGCACTACCACATTCAATAGTTGTAAATAAATGACCTAGATATACACTGTTACCATTTCTACTATACAAAAGGTAAGATTAAAGAAAAATAGCCTTACAGCCACTGAAGTATGACAAAGGGAAGAGGGGTTGTGAACCCATGAGTTTTTACTCCAAGTTTGTTCTCCTGAAGCAAAACAATTATCATGTGTCAAAAATCTAGTTACTCATCATAATTCTGCTTACGATGGTTTTCTTACTTCTTTTAGTCCTGTGTTTCTATGCTTATAATTAGTAATTAGTTGGTCAGTAGCTGTGGTCCAAAATGTAGCACAGACAATTAATGCATAGGTAATATCAACTGCTTGATAAGACAGCTGTCACATTCACATAAAATCACTATCATAGCTTCAGTAAAATGCTTACATCACATCTAGTTCATCAGTTAGGCTTGATCTTCCTAACAGTAGTTTCTCCCCCAATTGCAAAAAACTACAATAAGAAAATCCAAAAGAAAAATTTCAAACAAATTTTAATACTTTAGTATCTCTAAATTAACCCAGATTCATTTTCTAACATATATAAATGTAAAGATCTATACTTTTAAAGAAGAAAATGGTTTATGATAGTGTATAAAAGCACATTATTATACTACAGTTATCATAAGAAACAAACGAAGGTAATTACAAAGGTAAACCAGAAAAGCAGTGGAGCAGAAGAGGCAGCCTAAGCCCAGACAGGCTTATAATAAAGAATTTGCAATAGATGAAAATGGTGTCAGTGTGTAAATAAAGGATGGACTCCTCTAAGAGTGGTTCTGAGGCAGTTGACTATCCACACAGCATACAAACAGTACATCACACCATATGAAAGTCCCAGATGGGTTGAAAGGTTAAATAGAGAAGCAGCATTTCAGAGGTCTAGAGACCCTGCCATTACTTTGTCAACTGGACTCAAAAGTAACCTGGTTGGCCACATATGTGGCAGAGGAGGGCCTTATTGGCCATCAGGGGGAGGAGAGGTCCTTGAGTCTGAGGGTGTTAGATGCCCCAGTATAGGGGAATGCCAGGGAAGAAAGACGGGAGTGTGTGGGTGAGTGGGGGAATACCCGCATAAAGGCAGGGGGAGGGAGGAGGGGGATAGGCGGTTTCCAAAGGAGAGACCTGGAAAGGGGAAAACATTTGAAATGTAAATAAAGTATCAAAAATAAAAAAATAAAAAAAAGTACCCTGATTCCCTATGCTACAACCAAATGAAAGGAAGAGTGTACTAATGAACCAACATAGTCCAGTCAGTGAAAATTTATGTCAAAGAATAAGTCCCAATAACAGCAGTAAAGTAACCAACCAGGTCTACATGCCATTTGGAAGCGGATTCAGAGTATGTGTGAACACTCCCATTTAGTATACCAGAAACAGGTGAGTGACATAGTCTGTCACTTTGTCCTAAAGGCTAAAGACTTTCTGTGAAGATTCTCACATCTAGGGTCCAAATCTGGCTGCAGAATCTTAACTGATTGTGGAAAATGAGTAATGGAGCATTCTTTCTGTTTCTTTCAATTTTTCAGATGAGTCCATTTTCTCCCTCAAAGAAACACATGAAATTACCCCCTGTGTAGTGTAATTTCCATTGCAGCCTTGAGACGTCCATATCCTAGTCCCAAACACTACCTTCAGTAGGATGTTGTTATATAAAATTATTTTAGCAACATAAAAATATTTTAAAGTTCCAAGTGAAGATTAATGTTAAAGCAAATATTTCTTGGAGATCAAATAGATGAGAGTGGTGTGTGTGTGTGGGGGGGTGGATGGATGAACAATGGAAGAACTGCTTTTCCCAATGTAAGCAGAGTGGAGAGGGAGGCAGAGGTTACAGGCAGAAAAAAAGAGCAGAGGCTACAGACAGTGAGAACAAATTTACCATCTTAGTTTAGCTCAGGTGATTGCCACAGAATTGAGCTGTAGCAAAATTGCACTGATGATAAAATATAATGAACACTTAATTTACACTAATTTTTATTAAAGACCTACTCACTTATTCCAGAAAGAAAACTAGGACTTTCTTCTTGCGTGATATTACAGCAAGAGCCTGTAGGTAACCTGTGATTCAATTCCAGGACTGTCTATCTTCAAAAACTGTGTTCCTGCATCAAAAGCCTTCAGCAACCACATCCACAAGTAAGTAAGATCATAATTGAACACTAAAGAATTCCAGGAAATGTTCAGAGAATTGAAGATTCAGCCACAAATCTGTGATTTCAAGACTTAAGCCTTGATGATGATATTAACAATACTAATAAATTAGGTTAGCAACCTTTCATTAATTATATAATCTGTTGCTTAGTATAGACCAGGTTCTATGACATATAGTTTCTGTTGTAGCTTAACATGACTACAAAAATATGTGAGAACAAGAAAAATAGCTCAGAGGGTAAGAGCACTGGGGATGCTCTTCCAGAGGACCTGGGTTTGAATCCCAGCAGCCACATGAATGTGAACATTCTGTCTGTAACCCTAATTTCATGGGATCCAACACCATTGTTTAGCCTCTTTAGGCACAAAGTAGGTAAATGGTACATATACATACATGCAGGCAAAATTCTCTCTCTCTCTCTCTCTCTCTCTCTCTTTCTCTCTCTCTCTCTCTCTCTCTATATATATATATATATATATATAATTTTAAAATACACAATTTTAGACTGAGTGAGTATAAATAATTTACATAAGCCCATGTACCATGGAAAAGACTGAAACAGTCTAATTTAAAAAAAAAAAACCATGCTCCCAACCATTATGCTTGATCACGTCTAGAACAGCATACACTGATATATTGGAGACTCCTTTTTAATAGGATTAATACATTTTATAAATCTTTAATAAAATCATTGAGGTAATCAGTTTAAGATATCCAGTATTTGATTTATAAATTTTGATGACTGAGAGCTGAAAGTTCCTGGTATCCAGACCAAAGGAGATAATATTCTGGTCAATCAAAAAACATTTCTATTAATTTTATTTGTATGTGTACATCTGTTTGTATGTATGCCACATAATCACAGTTTTATGAAAATCAGAAGAAGATTTTGGTCCTCTAGAGTTACAGATAGCTGTGAGTCACCTCATGTGGGTACTGGGAATCAAACTCAAGTCATCTAGAAAATCAACAAGAGCTCTTAACTCCTGAACCACCCCTACAACCTCATAGCAAGTTTTCTTAATGGGCTATCTAGTTTCCATCAATCAGCTTAAGGCCAATATACGCTCACTGGAAGTAATATGTAGTCATTAGAGTGAATATGTGAAAAGTTGTGGTAAAAGTATGTTACAGAAAACTATGTATAGATATGTTTTAACTATGCAAAATGCAGATTATTAATTATTGATGTTCTTACAACTGGGATGCAGACCAAATATTTAATAACAAGTGGAAAATGATAAAACATTATGACAGAAAACTATAAACTTCGAAGAATCATTATGTTTACTGAAGTTACTTGAAATTCAGAACATTTTTCTTGTTTGATTATATTAATCATGTACAAAATTTTATAACTGATCAGTAATACACCCACATGTATTTTAAATTTAAATTTAAATTTAACTGGAATTACAGATGCTTATGATCTGAAAAACTGATCTATCTTTTAACCCCAACTTCTTCCACAGTTATAGATAACACACTAACACACACACACACACACACACACACACACACACACACGCACACACACACACACTGTAATGTCCTTGGGTAGAACCTTACAAATATTGTCCTTACCAAGATCAGTGACAGATAACCAAATGTTGCCAGTTCCATGTATTTGTTACTTAGGTTCTTCAAAAGACTTAGAGTCAGAGTAGACAGAGAAGTCATAATATCATGCCTAGCATGAGGAAGAGACACACTCTTTTCACCAGTTCCAAGGCAATAACAGAAGGATTCCTCTTTTACAGCCGGTTTGTGAACCCAGGAGAGCACTGACACAGTTTCTGGTGAGAGACAATTAGGGAGCAATCACTGTGTTCTACTTAATATTCCCTGTGGACATGAACATTTGCTACATACAAAGACAGCCATCCCCTTTGGGAATATAGATATGTATTTAATCATTTGCAGATTAATTTACTTATTAAAATTTTTGCAACAATTTGCTTATTTACCTATACCCATTATAGCAATTCTTGAGATGGATATTTGTCCAGATTTTATTGAGCATGAGAATGGTTCAAAGAACTCTCAAGTGAGTTTTCAAATCCAGACACATCAACTTCAGAGTGCAAGGGTAGATACATTTATAACACAGCAACTCCCCTTTAACTGTGGGCTCTATAGCATATGAGATCATCCTTCCTATATTTGATCTGGAACTGATAGGAGAGCTGCTACTAGTCTATAGGGGATCACAAACACTTGCCAAGAGACAGAATTTTTTCTTACTAGAGAAACATTTGAATAAATATAAAGACTTTTCTCTCTTTTTTGCCTTTGATTGTTAACATATTTTAATGATGCATATATTTTATTCTTAGGAATGAATATGTAAATATGCATATTGAGGATTACTTGCTTAATTTTTCTCCATAATTTATATTTTTATGCATATTACATCCTAATCACAGCTCCCCTCCCTCCTCTCCTCCTAGCCCTAACCATGCTAATCCTTCCCCCCATTATCCCATTCACTTCTTCTCAGAGAAGGGGAAGCCCCACTTGGGTACCACTGAACCTTGGGACATCTAGTCCTAGCAGGACTAAGCATCTGCTGGCCCACTGAGGCCCAACCAATCAGTCCAGGTAGGGGAAGGGGATCCAATGGCACACAACAGAGTCAGAGATAGCCCCAGCCCCAATTGATAGAGGACCCACATGAAGCTCAAGTTGCACATCTGCTACAAAGTTATGGGGCTTAAGTCCAGCCCCTGAAGGCTCTTTGGTTGGTGGTTTAGTTACTGTGAGCCCCCATGGGAGTTAGTTGACTCATGGGTCTTTGTGTGGTGCTCTTGACTACTCTGGCTGGCTCTTCCACAAGACTGCCCCAGCTCTGCCTGATGTTTGGCTATGGGTCTCTGCATCTGTTTCTATCTGCTACTGAATGAGCCCTTCCAGAAAACAGTGTGCTCAATTACTGTCTGCAAGCATAGTACAGTATCATTAGTAGTGTCAGGTGTTGGCTCTCTCATGGGATAGGTCTCAAAGTTGGTCCAGACATTGTTTGGATATTCCCTCAAACCTTGTTCCATCATTATCCATGCACATCTTATAGGAAAGATAAATTTGAATATTTTATGTGAGTGGGGTTGGTATTCCCCTCCTTCCATTCGAAATCCTACCTGGCTACTTCAGCCTCTATATCCCATGTTGGTAGGAATCTCAGCTAGGGTCATCCACATAGATACCACATAGCTTCTCTCATTCCAGGTCTCCAGATTGTCCCAGAGACGCCCTCCACCAACATCCATTTTTACCCTCAGCCCTCCCATGACCCCCTCCTGCCATGCCTGATTGCCATCCTCACACCCCTCCTCACCCTTTCCCCCACCCAGTTCCCTCTCTTCATCTATATCTTAGGATATTGTATTTCTCCTTCTGAGTGCAATTCACACATCCTCCCTTGGGACCTCATTGTTAATTTCTTTGGGTTTATGGGTTGTAGCATGGTTATCCTGAGCTTTATGGCTAATGTCCAATTATAAGGGTGTACATTTAATATGTGTGTTTCTGGGTCTGTGTTACCTTACTCTGGATGTTTCATCAAGTTACCTGCAAAATTCATGATGTCTTTATTTTTGATTACTTAATAGTAGTCCATTTTGTATATGTACAAATTTTGTATATGTACACATTTTCTTTATCTATTCTTCAGTTGAAAAACATCTAGGTCATTTTGAGTTTCTGGTCATTATGAATAAAGCTGCTATGAACATAGTTGAGCAAGTGTCCCTGTGATAGAGTGAGAAATCTTTTGGGTATATTCTGAAGTGTGTTGTAGCTGGGTCCCAGGGTAGAACTATTCCCCATTGTCTGAGAAACTGCCAAACTGATTTCCAATGTGGTTATACAAGTTTGCACTCCCACCAACCATGGAGGAGTGTTCACATACTTGTCAACATGTGCTGTCAGTTGAGTTTTTATCTTAGCTATTCTGATGGGTGTAAGTTAGAATCTCAGAGTGGTTTTGAATTGTATTTCCCTGATGCCTAAGGAAGTTGTCCATTTCTTTAAGTGTTTCATTACCATTCCAGGTTCCACAGTTAAGAATTCTCAGTTTAGCTCTACACCTCTGTTTTCCATTTATTTATTTATTTATTTATTTATTTATTTATTATCCTGATTGCTAATCCCCATCCTGGTCCCCCTCATGCAGATCCTCCCCCCCATTTCCCACTTCCCTTCTCCTCTGAGTAGAGCGGTGACCTGGGATACCCCCCTTAGTAAATCAAGTTACTGGAGGGTAGGCACATTCTCTCCCACTGAGACCAAACAAGGTGGCCACATTAGGGGAACAGGATCCATAGGTAGGCAACAGAGTTAATGACATCTCCCATTCCAGTTGTTGGAAAACCACATGAAGACCAAGCTGCACATTTGCTACTTATTGTGCATGGGTCCTAGATCCAGCTCATGCATGCTCTTTAGTTGGTGGTTCAGTCTATAGGAGTCCCCAAGGGTCCAGGTTAGTTGACTTTGTTGGTCTTCCCGTGGTGTCTCTGTCCTCTTTGGGTCTCCTCAATACTTCCCCAACTTTTATCTCAAGATACCCGAGTTCCATCTAATGTTTGGGTGTAGGTCTCTGCATCAGTTTATATTGGCTATTGGGTGGAGCCTCTCAGAGGACAATTATGCTAGGCTCCTGTTTGCAAGTATAACAAAGTATCATTGATAGTGTCATGGATTGGTTCTTGCACATGGGTTGGGTGTCAATTTGGGGTAGTCATTGGCTGGCCATTCCCTCTGTCTCTCTCCTGTGTTAATCCTTGCATACCTTATAGGCAGGACATACTTAGACCAAAGGTTTTGTGGGTAGGTGGTTGTCCTTATCTCTCTACTGGGTGTCTTGTCTGGCCAAAGGAAGTAGCCACTTTAGGATCCACATCCTATACTTCTAGGAGTCTTGGCTAGTGTTGCTACGACAGGCACTCTGAGGCCTCCCCTGTTTCCATGAGTATGGGGCTTTCTATCGTTTCTTTTGATGTTGAAGTCCACCTTCAACCCATTGTAGTCTGATAAGATATAAGGAGTATTTTCTTGTATCTGTTGAGGCTTGCTTTGTGACCAACTGTATGGTCAGTTTTGGAGAAGGTTACATGAGGTGTTGAGAAGAATGTATTTTCTTTTGTGTTCAGCTGAAAATTTTTATAATATCTATTAGGTCCATTTGGTTCATAACGTCTGTTACTTTCATTATTTTTTTATGCAGCACAATGATGGATCCTATTTTTGCATTTATACTTTTAGTCTATGTCTTTTTAATGGTGAATTGAGTTCATTGATGTTGAGAGATATTAATGACCAATAATTGCTAGTTCCTGTTATTTTGATGGTGTTGTGGTGGCTTAAATATGCTTTGCTTGTGGAGTAGCACTGTTTGGAGGTATAGCCTTGTTGGAGTAGGTGTGGCTTTGTTGGAGGAAGTGTGTAACTGTGGATGTGGGCTTTAAGACCCTCGACCTAGCTGCCTGGAGGTCAGTCTTCTCCTAGAGGCCTTCAGATGAAGATGTAGAACTCTCAGCTCCTCCAGCCCTGTGTCTGCTTGGGTGATTCCATGCTTCTGTCTTGATGATAGTGGATGGAACCTCTGAACCTGTAATCCAGCCCCAATTAAATATTGTCCTCATAAGAGTTGCCTTTATCACTGTGTCTGTTCACAGCAGTAAAACCCTAAGACAGTTGTATTAGCCTGTGTGTGTGTGTATGTGTCCAATCTAATTGTTGTTTTGTAAGCTTCTTGTGTATTTATAGGCATCTCTTTCTTTAGGTTAGTGAAATTTTTTTTCTATGATTTTGTTGAAAATATTTTCTGGTTCTTTGAGCTATGATTCTTCACTTTCTCCTCTTTTTATTATTCTTAGCTTTGGTCTTTTCATGATATCCCAGATTTCCTGGATGTTTTATGTTAGTAATTTTTTTATATTTAACAATTTCATTGACTAATTATGAGTTTTTTCTTTCATATCTCTACTTCTGAGATGCTCTCTTCTATCTCTTGCATTCTGTTGGTGATACTTGCATCTACTTGCTACTGTTCTCTTCCCTATGTTTTCTATCTACAGGATTCCCTCAGATTGTGTTTTCTTTATTGCTTCTATTTCCATTCTCAGGTCTTGAACAGTTTTATTCTTTTCCTTCACCTGTTTAATTGTATTTTCCTGTATTTCTTTAAGGGATTTATTAGTTTCCTCTTTAAAGGCCTCTACCTGTTTGATTATATTTTCCTGTATTTCTTTGAGGAATTTACTCATTTTTTTTTCTTTAAAGTCATCTATCATCTTTATAAAGTTGAATTTGAGTCTTTTTTTTTGTGCTCTGCTAGCTATGTTAATATATTCAAGGCTTGGTGTAGTGGAATAGCTTTTCTCTGAAGGTGCCATAATGCCCTGGCTCTTGATTGTGTTCTTACTCAGACTTTTAGCCGTCTGGATGTTCCTTGTGTAGCAGGTATGGAGAAGGTAAGACTAATCTAGATGTTTCTTGTGAAGCAAGCCTCCTATGGACAGCATTGGACTGGCTGTTCTTGGTGTGTCAAGCCTCAATGTTTCTTGTTAGGCAAGCCTTGTTTTTCCTTGTTGGGTGGGCCTGGGATTCCATATTTTGCAGGCCTGATGAAGGCTGAAATAGCAATGACCAAACAGTGGAGCTTCAGACAGAGCCCACAGCAGGCTCAGGGAGACTGGCCTATATGCTTAATTTTTAAAAATTAAATTCTTTGTTTTTGAGAATTTTATATATGAGTACTGTATTTATATCATTTACAAGCCCTTTTACTTCTCTCCAATTCTTCTCATGGCTCCTACCTGATTAACTCTCAAATTCATGACCTCTTCGTATATGGTAATTGTTATACACATTATGTATCATAATCCATATACAATTGACTGAGTTAGTATGTACATGTGATCAAAGATAACTACTGGCGATTAGATAAGATATAAGAGGGCTTGTCTCTGGATACAACTGATTCTTCCTTTCTCAGCCACAATTAATTTTCTGTAGCTCCACATCTAAGAGTGTGGCCTTGCAAATTTCCTACCATGTTGCCATATGTGGTAGCTTAAGAATGGCACCCATATATTTGAATTCTTTGTCATTAGGGAGTTGTGCTAGATGACAATGATTAGAAGTCAGGGCCTAGTTTGAGTAGATATGGTTTTGTTGAACAAAATGTGTCAAAAAGAGTAGTAGGCTTGGGGTTTCAAATGCTTTAGCCTGGCCTAGTGTCTCTGTCTTCCTGCTGCCTGCTAATCTGGATGTGGAATGCTTAGCTACCTCTCCAAAACCATCTCTGCCTATTTGCTACCATGTTTTCCACCATGAAGATAATAGACCAATCCTCTGAAACTGAAAAGCAGCACCAATTAAATGTTTTTCTTTATAAGAGTTGTCAAGGTTACAGTGACCCTTCACTGCAATATAACCTAAACTAAGACAGAAGTTGTTGCCAGGGACTGGAGGCATTTCTGTGATATGCCTGACCATGTTTTCCTATGGAGGAATTTGGACTTTGGGTCTTTGTGTTAGAAAAGCATTAGAATGCTTTAGAGCTGCTTAACAGACAATACTAGTAAAGCATAGAAGATAGTGGTGAGGAAAGTAATTTGAAATCTGGGGGCATGGCTCAAAGGGTTTTTCAGAAGAATTTTAGTATGTTGCTTAGAGATTCTTCTTGTGACATTTTGGTGAAGAATGTGACTGCTTTTTACCCTTGTCTGAATAGTCTGTCTGAGGCTAAAGTAAATATATTTGGATTAGCTCCACTGGGAAAGAAAATCTCAAAACAGCATAGTATTAACTCTGTCTTGTGATTACTAGTGCTCACCCTTATGCAGATCTATACTAATAATGAACAACTGGAGCAAGTAAAAAATACAAAATGAGATTAATGAGATAGGGGGGCCCAAGATATAGAATGGAGCTAAATCCTGTGTTCAAGGAGATAAATATATTAAAGAAAATCCAGATGTTAAATGGAATAAAGAGAATGTGACTTCAGGAAAATATCCTACCATGCTAAGCATTCAACTTATTAAAAAGAATAGAAAAGCTTAGAGCCAAGTGTGGTAGTACATACCTGTATTCCAAGCACTCTGGGGACAGAGGTAGGTAGATCTCTGAGTTCAAGGGCAGCCTGATCTCCAAAGGGAATTTCAGAACAACCAAGCTTAGGCAATGAAGGGAAACATCTAATTCAGAAAGTTAAGGAAGATGTTATTAAATGAGGAAGCAATAATCAATCCCCAGCAAGTAGCATAACTTTGCAGTTTCAGCCACATGGTTCAAAATTTAGAGTCAAGGTTAGGTGCAAGAGGTTATGGAATCTCCCTTGGCAAATAAGGGAAACCTCTGAGGCCAGGTGTTTAGCAAGGGTATCCCTGTGTGGAGGCACAGAAAAGCCATTGTGTGAAGCTCTAAAGATGAAGCCGACATTGCCTTGGAGACAGCAAGATGTTTGAGATATCAGAGATGTAGGATACCTGCCAAAGAGAGCTGCTAACAGAGAGTGGGATGAACCCAAGAGAAAAAAAGTGTGTTGCTGTCAACAAAGTTAAAAGGAGTTGGAAATCTGAAGAGCATTTTGACATCAGATATGGAGAGGAACAGTTTAGAGTGTGTCCAGCTGGTTTCCTACTTCCTTTAGTTCAGTATTTTCTCACTATGCTCCCTTCCCAACATTTGGAATTGTAATATGTACCCTGTGCCATTATACATTGGGAGTATGTAGTCTTTTTTATTTTGATTTTATAGGGGATTGTTTAAAGGATTGCATGAATCTCAGAAGAGACTTTGAAATTTTAAATAGTGTTAATACTGTGATCAACTATGGGAACTTTTGAGGTTGTACTAAATCAAGATGTGTATGACAGTGGACCTTGCCAGGAATTGTGGTGGGGTAGAATGGGTCTGAGTCTCCGGTACCCTGAGGCTCTCCTCAACCAACTCACTCTGCTTTCAGCCCCACTACTCAGTACTCCATGGTGAGGGCTGAAAAGCAAGCCAAAGACCTTGCTCTCTCCCACTGCCCTGCCTAAACATAACAGCATTGCTGCTGTTATGGTGTCACCTCAATTCCTCCAGCCCTGCTGATACAATGCAACCAAGTCTCTATGCCACTCATTCTGCTCTACTTTTAGGGTGTACAGCTTCTAGCAATATCAGACAAGAAAGAAAAAAAAAACAAGTGGGGAGATGAGACCTGCCTGCTAGAGCATATAGCCGCATAGTCACAGTGTGGCTGAGCAGGCCTCTCCCTCCTGCACCTAGGCAAAAAGAGTCCACCAATAAAAGATAATAGATAAGATCTTGCTGATAAGAAATACTTAATCCAAAAATTTTCAAGCTTCTTTATTTAAATGTTTATTTTCTCCCTAGCATTCATGCCTTCTAACCTAACATTGTCCCCCAAAAAAATGTTCATTTTGTTTAAACTTTCTTTTAAGGTTCAAAACTCGTATATAATCTACTCTCAACCAACTACACTGATAACCATTATTTAATCCTTAATTAACAACCAGTTTCTTTTACAGACAAGCTGTTACTGCCTATCCCAGATACATAATTAACATGGTATTTTCTTCCTCACACATCCAAAATAGATAAATCTTCAGCTCTTCCCTCTGCTTTCCTTAATGCCACACAGGTAACTCCTGATTTAAAGGATGACTTCCAGGACTAAATTCTTCAAACACACTTGCTTTTTTTTCTAGGACCAAAACAATGGGCCATGATGTGCTCCCAAGCAAACAGTTACAAGCTTAATTTACACTACCCACCATGTGCAGACATCTCCCTGCTGGGGTTCTGCTCCTCTGTTATTATTATCCTACAGGTTTATATCTGCAAAAGAAAAAATAGACAATGCTGCCACCACAGGTCCACACAAAGACTGACCTGCCATCTCCTTGAATCTGCCTGGGGCAGTAAAGCAGCCCTTGTCCAGATATATCATCTGACTAAAGACTTCTTAGACAGAAACTGAGACCCACAGATGATAGCTGAGACCCAGAGATGATAGACTTGGGACTTTCCAGTGACAGATGAAATCTCTTGCCAAAGTCAAATGGCTACTGAACTTGGGAAAATTTACATGATAGCTAGAAAAACATGTCTATATAGATAAAGCAAATATTAATGTAAATTGATGTTAATATCTTCACAAACTGTACAATCCACTGAACAAAAAAATTGGTTCAATACTCCCTTTTCTTCCTAGCCCCACCCCTCATTACCCCAACAGCTTATGTTGGGCTCCTTCTCTGGCTTATGTTGTTTCATTTTGATATTTCTGCCCCACCCAAAATTTTCACTACAAATAACACAGGAGACAGTCACCCCAATGACACTTCTCCTTTATAAAAAGAAAAGGAGGAGCTGTGGGACAGTGGACCTTGCCAGGAAACATGGTAAGGTAAAGTGGGTCTGAGTCTTGGCACCAGGGCATCCACCTGAGATGGTAGGTGGCTCTCTACTCCCTGACATATTCCTGGCCTAGAACATGTACCACACTCCCCATGTTGGTCACATAGCCCAAAACAGAGTTCTCCATGCTAATGAGGTACCTGGAGGCCCTGAAGTTTTCACCAATAAGCTTCACTTCCTGGATATTCCTCCCTTCACAAGTTATTTAATCTCTAGTCCAGCCTGAGGAGTTAGAATGCATTGATTTTCCACAATGAACAGTCAATAAACAATATGGATAAACATGGCTTGTCTCTTCCATCAAAATCATGGAGGAAAGCATGGAGAGGGCCTCTACCTACAGAACCTCAGTCTAAGTCACCTGTAGAAGGCCTATCTGCACTTCCAGACAACTGCTACCAAGCTAACCTAAGCCAGAGATCTCATTTCCCCTGGCCCTGGACTAGATGCTGTTCTCAGCTTGTAGATCCCAGCTCTGCTCCCAGATCCTCACAACTCAATGGTGCCTGGATGACCAGGAGTTTGGGAGTGCCTGGTCCCAGCCTTGCAGGCCTGCTAACCCCTGACACTTCATTTCAGACTTCTCTGTGTGCTTCTCCAGTGGCAACTGGAAGCCTAGAAGTCAGGGAACCACACCTTAGACTGCATTTTCTCACCCCTGAGTGATGTCTCAGTGCTTTTTTCCCAGAGCCTACCACCCACCCCAGCAGCAGAGCAGAATGTGGACCCACAAAGATGTAGATGAATTTTGCATTATGTTATGGCTACATGCCTAAGAAAACTGGGGAGTGAAATTTGGTGGATTAAACAGGTATAGTGCCCATAGACTCATGTGTTTGGTTACTTAGTCCATAAGGACTGGCACTATTAGGAAGTATTTCATTGTTGGAAGAAATGTATCAATGTGTAGGCAGGCTTTGTAATCTGTTCTCAAGATATGAACAGTGTAGCACATAATCTCCCTTTGCTGCCTACAGATCAATATGTAGAATTCTTAGTTCCTTCTTCAGCATTATGTGTACCTATTTCCTGCCATGTTCTCTGCCATGATGATAATGAACTAAGCCTCTGAAACTGTAAGCCAGCCACAATTGGATGTTTTCTTACATAAGAGTTGTTGTAGTCATCTACCATGATCAAATAAGCTTCATTCCAGAAATACAAGGAGGGTTCAACATATGAAAATCTGTCAATGTAGTACACTACGTGAACAAAAGGATGTAGATGTGTTTAGAAGTAGTTCCTTGGTATGATTCCAATCTCTGTTTGTCAGGACACCAGCAGTCCAGATAGTCAAGTAAGCAAACATGAATCAGCAGTAGTGACACATATAGCAGAAACCATCAGGCCTCTTCCAAATTAGCACAAGTCATGGGAGAAACCAGAACCAGCCAGGTTGCCAGGAGTTCTCTGCTGTGTCTCTGTCAATAAAAAAAAAATCAGTGAAGATGAAGACTTGAGACCAAGAAAGCATTGCAGAGCTAGCTATTTAAACTCACCATCAATGTCTTTGATTTCTTTTTATACTCTCTTCAAACATCATGAATCTCAATCCTCCCACAAGTTTTGTCTCAGCAAAATACACGAGTTAGCCTCACTGTGTTTCTGTATCCGCAAAACACCACATGTATCACCAAAATACTATGTGAGTCTGTATCATCTGACATATCAAGAAACTTCCACTTCACAGGTTGATCAATGGTATTGAATTGAAGACACAGATATAAACCAAACATCCATGGACCCTTGATTTTTGATAAAGAAACCTAGAATATACAATGGATTAAAGAAAGCAAACATCTTCAACAAATGGTGCTGGTCTAACTTATGTTGGTATGTATAATAATGCAAATAGATCTATATTTATCACCCTGTGTATAACTCAAGTTCATGTGGATTAAAAACATCAATATAAAACTAGATACACTAAACTTGATAGAAGGGACAGTTAGGAAAAGCCTTGAACACATTGATAGAGGAGACAACTTCCTGAACAGAACACCAATTGTGCAGGCACTAAGATCAACAATTAATAAGTGGGCTGTTATGAAAGTGAAAAGCTTTTGTAAGGCAAAGGAGACAATCAATAGGACAAAATGGCAACTATAGAATGGGAGAAGATCTTCACCAACCCCATAGCTGATAGAGGGTCAATTTTCAAAATGCATAAATGACTCAAAATCTAGACATCAACAAACCAAATAACCAAATAGAAAAATATAGTATAAATCTAAACTGATAATTCTCAACAGAGTAATCCAAACTGATCAAGAAACACCTAAAAAAATGTTCAATATCCTTAGCCATCAGAGAAATGTTAATCAAAACAACTCTGGGATTCTATTTTATACCTGTCTGAATGACTGATTAATAACACAGTGATAGTTCATGTTGGTGAGGATGCAGAGCAAGGGGAACATTCCTCCATTGCTGCTGGTAGTGCAAATTTGTGCAGCCACTTTGGAAAGCCATATGGCTGTTTCT
Organism: Rhynchomys soricoides; assembly: GCA_019843965.1. Taxonomy (NCBI): domain Eukaryota; kingdom Metazoa; phylum Chordata; class Mammalia; order Rodentia; family Muridae; genus Rhynchomys; species Rhynchomys soricoides. The sequence continues at coordinate 84,827 of JADRCH010000446.1, forward strand.
CAAAAAAAATGGAATTGATTTATCTGAAGACCCAGCTATACCAGTCCTGGGCATATACCCAAAGGGAAATCCAACCTACCACAAGGACACTTGTTCAATTATGTTCATAGCAGCTTTATTCATAATATCTAGAAACTTAAGACAACCTAGATGTCTCTCAGCTGAAGAATGTATAAATAAAATGTGGTAGATTACATAATGGAACATTATTCAGCTGTAAATGCAATGATAACATGAAATTTGCAAATTAAATGAATGGAACTAGAAAAGATCATAATAAGTAAGGTAACCCAAACCAAGGCAAACATGGTATGTACTCACTTATAAGTGGATATTAGCCATAAAGTAAAACATAACCATATTACAATCCAAGGCTCCAGAGAAGGATAATAACAAGGAGGGCTCAAGGTGGGACACATGAATCTCATTATGAAGGGGAAATACAATGTACCTTGCAAGTGGATGGGAGAAAGAGTCTAGCGGGAGTAGAAATAGTAACAGGGGGTATCAGGTCAATTAGGTCGGGAGGGAGGATGACACTCTCTGGAAGGCCAGGACCCAGAGGCTAGTTATCCCAGAGATGAGGAATTAAAATGATTCATAATGATATTCTCCTATACTCATAGATCGGTGTCTAGCCCAATTGCTGTAAGACAGGCTTCACCTAGCAATTGATGAAACTATTTGCAAAGACCCTCAGTCAAACATTAGGGGAAAGAGGAGGAAGGATTGTAGGAGCCAAAACTTCCACAGAATCAACACAGAGACTGAAATTGCAACCAGGGAGCCTCTATGGTACTGGCCTAGGCTCTCTGCCCACAGGTTACAGTTGTATAGTTTAGTCTTCCTATGGGACTCTGAACAGTGGAACAAATGCTGTTTCTTATTCTGTTGACTGCTTTTGGGACCACTTCCTCATACTGGTTTGCCTCATCTAGCCTTAATAGGAGAGAAGGTGCATAGTCTTACTATAACTGGATATGCCATGACTGGTTGATATTCATGGGAGGCCTCCACTTTTCTGAAGAGAAGCAGAGGAAGAGTGGATGTGGGGAACTTGGAGGAGAAGATTACACACACACACACACACACACACACACACACACACACAATTAAAAGAAGAAGAAGGGGAGTTAAGAAAGACAGTATCCAATTCAATACTGGACTGTTAATGATCCAACACCAACAAACTGTTCCTTACATTTTTGGATATACATATACATACATACATACATACATACATACATACATGCATACATACATATCAGATTCTGACATAAAGCACTCAGAAGTGTATCAACAGATTCTATAGGATCAAATAGTGGATTCTACTTAGCAGTTCTGACCAAACAATAAATATCAACTAAAATGTTTAAATGATAGGTTAAATGTTACAATCCTGAGGGGAAAGGCTTCCCCAGTGGAGGTGTTGGAGCTCAGAAGGGAAAGGTATTCTGACAGTCAAGAGCCAAGGAATTCTACAAAGTCACACCACACAACAAACCTCACATAAGAGATGTACTGGGAGAGACACAAGAGGATGGCTGCCTTTGTTAGGGTGAGAAGCACCAGGGAACTGAGCAGGAGACAGGCTTATACAGGCTTTCTCAGGAGTGGAGTTTTCCAGGGTGGAGATTTCCAGTATCGAAATTGGTGAGATTTCAAGCCAAGCCCAGGGATTGGTGGGATTTTTGTGCTCAAAGATTAGTGGGTTTTCATGTTCAGGGATTGGTGGGTTTGTGTAGCTTTTCAAACCCAGAAGTGGCCTTGGACCTTTTACCCTACATTCCTTAGTTTCTGTTTATCACTAATAAACAATTTGGGGTTGGGGTTGGGAAAGGTAACAACACTTCTGCCTGGTCCCTTCTACTGGGGCAGATTCCTAACTGGTCTGCTCCCATGAAGACACGGTGTCCTGACCCAACTTAGAGGATCCACTGCACTCAGAGCAAATGGTAAGAACCCTTCCATCCCTACCCCAAGTCCCAGAGCTACCTCTGGGAGCCTAGTGATCTCGGGACCTGTCACCCACCAAAACCCCATCACCACCCAAATGCCACTCCCCTTCTGCCCCTTTTGCCTGGTCATTTCTGCTGGGGCAGACTCCTAGCTGATCTGCTCTCATGAAGACAACATATCCTGACCCATCCTAGAGGATATGTTGCATTCAGAGCAGTTGCCAGTCCCACAACACCCAAAGAAATCTGCACTTCCAGGGTCTCTAACACACGCAGAATCACAGGATCACAGGAACACAGGATCACAGGAGCTTGGTCACACCAGGTTCTTAGGATCTTAGAGGCACCTTGATTCCCAGGAGCTCTGACATACCCATGATCTCTGTATCACAGGATCCCAGAATCATAGGAACCCTGAATCACAGGATCCCAGAGACAGCTGGACTCTGAGGACTTGTAACATAACCAGGATTTCAGGAAGGACAGCCTCCAGAAAGATATAGGGAAGTCAGGTAGCACTAGAGATAACCAGATGGTGGGAGACAACCATAAGAACATAAGCAACAGAAACCAAGATTCCTTGGCATCATCAGAATCCAATTCTCCCACCATAACAAGTCCTGTATACAACCTCACACAAGAAAAGCAAGATTTGGATCAAAAATCACATCTCATGGAGATGATAGAGGACTTTAAAAAGGACATAAATAACTCCCTTAAAGAAATATAAGTAAACAGGTGGAAGCCCTTAAAGTGGAAACAAAATAATTTTTTAGAGAATAACAGGAAAACACAATCAAACAGGCAAAGGAAATTAACAAAACCATCCAAGATCTAAAAATGGAAATAGAAACAATAAAGAAATCACAAAGGGAGAAAACCCTGGAGATAGAAAACCTAGGAAAGAGATCAGGAGTCAGATGCAAGCATCACCAACAGAATACAAGAGATAAAAGAGAGAATCTCAGGTACAGAAGATACATAGAAAACACTGACACAACAGTCAAAGGAAATGCAAAAAGCAAAAAGCTCCTAACTGAAAATATCCAGGAAACCCAGGACACAATGAGAAGATGAAACCTAAGGATAATAGGTATAGAAAAGGGTGAAGATTCTCAACTTAAAGGGCCACTAAATATCTTCAACAAATTTATACAAGAAAACTTCCCTAACCTAAAGAAAGAGATGAAGGTAAACATTCAAGAAGCCTACAGAACTCCAAATAGATGGGACCAGAAAAGAAATTCCTCCTGTCAGATAATAGTCAAACCACAAAATGCACAAAACAAAGAAAGAATATTAAAAGCAGTAAGGGTAAAAGGTGAAGTAATATATAAAGGCATACTTATCAGAATTATACCATACTTCTCACCTGAGACTATGAAAGCTAGAAGATCCTGGGCACATATTATACAGACCCTAAAAGAACACAAATGCCAGCCCAAACTACTATACCCAGCAAAACTCTCAATTACCATAGATGTAGAAACCAAGATATTCCATGACAAAACCAAATTTATACAATATCTTTCCACAAATCCAGCCCTACAAAGAATAAACATGGAAAATTCCAACACAAGGAGAGAAAAGAAACTACACCCTATAAAAAGCAAGAAAATAATCTTTCACAAACCCAAAGGAAGATAAACACATAAACATAAAAATAACATTGAAAATAACAGGAAACAATGATCACTACTCCTTAATATCTGTTAACATCAATGGACTCAATTCCCCAATAAAAAGACATAGACTACCAGACTAGGTACATAAATGGAATCCAGCATTTTGCTGCAAACAGGAAACACACCTCAGTGTTAAGGACAAACACTACCTCGGAGTAAAGGGCTGGAAAACAATTTCCAAGCAAATGATCCCAATAAACAAACTTTAGTAGCCATTTTAATATTAGATAAAATCGACTTTCAAACAAAAGTCATCAAAAAAAGATAAGGAAGGACACTTCATACTTATAAAAGGAAAAATCTACCAAGATGAACTCTCAATTCTGAATATCTATGCTCCAAATGCAAGGGCACCCAAATTCATAAAAGAAAATTTACTAAAGATCAAAGCACACATTGCACCTCACACAATAAGAGTGGAAGACTTCAAAAACACATTCTCATCAATTGATAGATAATGGAAATAGAAACTAAACAGGACACAGTAAACCTGGCAGAAGTTATGGACTAAGTGGATTTAACAAAAGACTATAGAACATTTCATTCTAAATCAAAAGTATATACCTTCTTCTTAGGAGATCATTGTACATTCTCAAAAATTGAACATATAATCAGTCACAAAACAGACCTCAACTGATATAAGAAGAATGAAATAATCCCATGCCTCCTTTCAGATCACTACAGATTAAGGCTGGTCTTCAATAGCAACAGAAAGCTCACATACACATAGAAGTTGAACAATGCTCTCCTCAATGATAACTTGGTCAAGGAAGAAATAAATAAATGAATAAATAAATAAATTAAAGATTTTTAAGAATTTAATAAAAATAAAGGTACAACATACCCAGAGTTTTGGGACACAATGAAAGCAGTGCTACAAGAAAAACACATAGTTCTGAGTGCCTACAAAAAGAAACTGGAGAGAGCATAGACTAGCAGTTTAACAGCACAACTGAACACTAGAAGAAGTAGGAGCTAATGCAATCAAGAGGAATAGATAGCAGGAAATAATCAAGCGCATGGCTGAAATCACCGAAGTAGAAATAAAAAGAACTATACAAAGAGTCAACAAAACCAGGAGCTGGTTCTTTGAGAAAATAAACAAGAAAGATAAACCCTTAGGCAGACTAACCAGAGGGCACAGAAACAGTATCCAAATTAACAAAATCAAAAATGAAAAGAAAGATGTAACAACAGAAACAGAAAATTCAAAAAATCATCATATCCTACTACAAAAGCATATACTCAACAAAATTGGAAAATATGGATGAAATGGACAGTTTTCAAGACAGATACCAAATGCAAAAGTTAAGTCAGGATCAGATAAACCATCTAAACAGTCCCATAACCCCTAAAGAAATAGAAGCAGTCATTAAAAGACTCCTAACCAAAAAAAGCCCAGGACCATATGGGTACAGTGCAGAATTCTATCAGACCTTCAAAGAAGACCTAATACCAATACTCTTCAATCTATTCCACAAAATAAAAATGGAAGGAACACTACCCAATTCATTCTATGAAGCCACAGTTACACTGATATCAAACCTCACAAAGACCCAATAAAGAAAGAGAACTTCAGACCAATTTCCCTTATGAGTATCTATACAAAAATACTCAATAAAATTCTCACAGAAAAAATGCAAGAACACATCAAAATGATAATTCACCATGATCAAGTAAGCTTTATCCCAGGGATGCAGCGATGGTTCAATACCCTGAAATCTATCAATGTAATCCACTACATAAACAAACTCAAAGAAAAAAAACAACATGGTCTTTTCATTAGATGCTGTAAAAGCATTTGACATAATTCAATATCCCTTCATGATAAAAGTTTTGGAAAGATAAGGAAGACAAGGCCCATACCTGAACATATTAAAAGCAATATACAGCAAACTAGTAGCCAACATCAAACTAAATGGAGAGAAACTTGAAGCAATCCCCCTAAAATCAGGGACTAGACAAGGCTGCTCTCTCTCTCCCTACCTATTCAATATAGTACTTGAAGTTCTAGCTAGAGCAATTAGACAACAAAAGGAGGTCATTGGGATACAAATTGGAAAGGAAAAATTCAAAATATCATTATTTGCAGAAAATATGATTGTATACTTAAGTGATCCCAAAAATTCCACCAGAGAATTCCTATAGCAGATAAACAACTTCAACAAAGTTGTTGAGTATAAAATTAACTCAAACAAATCAGTAGACTTCCTATAATCAAGTGATAAATAGGCTGAGACAGAAATTAGGGAAACAACACCCTACAAAATAGGCACAAAATGACTCTAACCAAGCAAGTGAAAGATCTGTATGACAATAATTTCAAGTCTCTGAAGAAAGAAATTGAAGACAATCTCAGAAGACAGAAAGATCTCCCATGCTCATGGATTGGCAGGATTAATATAGAAAAATTGGCCACCTTGCCAAAAGTAATCTACAGATTCAATGCAACCCCCATCAAAATTCAAACTCAATTCTTCATAGACTTAAAAAGAGAAATTCTCTAATTCATTTAGAACAACAAAAAACCCAGGATAGCAAAAACTATTCTCAACAATAATAGAACTTCTGGAGAAATCAGCATCCCTGACCTCAAGCTGTACTACAGAGCAATAATGATAAAAACTGCTTGGAATTGCTACACGGATAGGCAGGTAGATCAATGGAATAGAATTGAAGACCCAGAAATGAACCCGCACCCCATGATCACTTGATCTTTAACAAAGGGGATAAAACCATCCAGTGGAAAAAAAGACTGCATTTTCAAAAAAGGGTGCTGGTTCAACTGGTGATCAACATGTAGAAAAATGCAAAATGATCCTTTTCTATCTTCATGTACAAAGCTCCAGCCCACATGGATCAAGCTCCACATAAAACCAGATACACTGAATGTAATAGAAGAGAAAGTGGGGAAAATTCTCAAACACATGGGCACAGGGGAAAAGTTTCTGAACAGAACACCAATGACTTATTCTCTAAAATCAAGAATCAACAAATGGGACCTCATAAAATTTCAAAGCTTATGTAAGGCAAAGGACATGTCAATAAGACAAAAGGGCAACCAACAGATTGGTAAAAGATCTTTACCAATACTACATATGATAGAGGGCTAATATCCAATATATAAAAAGAACTCCAGAAGCTAGACTCCAGAGAACCAAATAACTCTATTAAAACATGGGGAACAGAGCTAAACAGAGGATTCTCAACTGAGGAAACTTGAAGGGTGGCAAAGCACCTAAAGAATTATTCAACATCCTTAGTCTTCAGGGAAATGCAAATCCAAACAACCCTGAGATTCCACCTCACACCAGTCAGAATAGCTAAGATCAAAAACTCAGGTGACAGCAGATGTTGGCAATGACATGGAGAATGAAGAGCACTCCTCCATTGTTGATGGAATTAAAGCCACTCTGGAAATAAGTCTGGTGTTTCCTCAGATAATTGGACATAGCACTGCCTGTAGACCCAGCTATTCCACTCCTCGGCATATACCCAGAAGATGCTCCAACATGTACTAAGGACACATGTTCCACTATGTTCATAGCAGCTGTATTTATAACAGCTAGAAGTTGGAAACAACCCAGATGGCCCTCAACAGAGTAAAAGATACAGAAAATGTGGTACATTTACATGATGGAATTCTACTCAGCTATTAAAAATGACTTCATGAAATTCACAGGCAAATGGATGGAAATTGAAAATATCATCCTGAGTGAGGTAACGCAGTCACCAAAGAACAAACATGGTATGTATTCACTGATAAGTGAATATTAGCCCAAAAGTTCAGAATACCTTAGATTTAATTCACAGACCATATGAAGCCTAAGAAGAAGGAAGACCAAAATGTGGATGCTTCGGTGCTTCTTAGAAGGGTGAACAAAATAATCATAAGAGGAAATATGGAGACAAAGTGTGGAGCAGAGTCTGAAGAAAAGGGCATCCAGAGACTACTCCACCTGGGGATACATCCCATATATGCCACCAAACCTGAACATTATTGTTGATGAAGTGTCTGACAAATATAGAGATGGATACTCCCAGCCAACCATTGGACTGAGGGTGGGGTCCCAGATGGAGGAGTTGGAGAAGGGACTGAAGGAACTGAGGGGGTTTGTAGCCCCTTGGTTGGAGCAACAGTGGCAACTGCCCATACCCCTCCGAAACTCCTGGAGACTGGACCACTAACCAAAGAAAACACATGGAGGGACCCATTGTGCTTGCCACATATGTGGCAGAAGAGGACCTTATTGGACATCAGTGGGAGGAGAGGCCCTTGAGCGTGAGGGTGTTGGATGCCCCAGTGTAGGGGAATGCCAGGGAGGAAAGATGGTAATGTGTGGGTGGTTGGTGGAGCATCCTCATAGAGGCAGGTTATGGGGGATAGTATAGGAGGTTTCCAAATGGTAGACCTGGAAAGAGGAAAACATTTGAAATGTAAATAAAGTAAATATTTAATCCAAAAGGAAAAAGAAAAACAGAAAATTGAGAATGTCAGTTTTGGACATTGAGCTGTACAGAGGCCAAGATGTTTATAATAACATATCAAGGCTTTAATAAGACCTGATTTCATGGAAAAAGATAGGAAGTGTCACAGAAATGAATGCAGCTCCTAGGAGGAGAAGAAAGGAAACAGAAAGAGTTTCAACAGAGGAAGGGGGCAAGTGTCATAATAACTTCAGAGTTGCTTACATGGTAGAGACCTGGTAGGCTTAATAGGATCAAGAAACCTTACCAAGTACATGAGGAGAGACAGAGCAAGTATAGGGAAGAAGTGGCTGTAGGGTCACACTCTAGAATTTGGAACCAAATATGGAGTATGGCAGAAGTCAGAAAAAGCAAATATTCATGCACATCTTGAGAAAGTCAAGGCCCTTTCAGCTGGCCATTGCTGCTTCCCAGGCTCCCAAAGCCTGAGAACCTCCAGGTCTCTGCTCTAAATGTGGTCAGAAAGGTCATTGGACCCAGGTCTGTCCAAATCCTTGCAAACCATTCTGATTATGCCAAAGGTTCCATCAAGAGGTATATTGAGGTATTGATTGCCCCCATGTACCTTGCAGCATGGAGAATCAGGTCCAGACTCCCGTCTAGCCAACCCTCTAGATCTGGCCATGGATGACTGAGGGGCCCCAGGTTCTCTTGATCTAACTACCACAATATCTGTCAGTAAGTCTTAGGTAGCCATCACAGTATTAAGGCATTCTAATTCCTTCTTTCTGGACACAGGGGCCATTCTTTCAATCCAGATGGAGTTTGGGGGACCCATCTCTCCTTGTTCTTCTATTGTCTGAGTATAGAGACAAGCTTACTTGACACACCAAATGTCACCATTTATCTGTATATTTAGTGGTATTACATTTAGCACTCCTTCCTTATAGTATCAACATGCATGACCTGTCCCCTTACTGAGATGGGACCTCTTAGCTAAAATGGGATCCTCTATTTCCTTTTCTTTCCCTGTATGCTTGCCCCCAGGTTCACCATTCATCCTCTTTTCCTTCTCCACACCACACAATCTGATACACCTTTTCCTTTATTGATATTCCAGGAGGATCTACTGATATGGGACACCCAAAAAGACTTTATAGTAAAACATCATTCCCCTCTCATTATTCAATTACAAAACCCACCAAATATATCTTAACCCAGACTCAGTTAACACTCCCTCCCCAAAACCTCAAGAGGTTTAAGCCTTTTACCTCCAACCTTTACACTAAAAACAAACTTCCACTCCTCACATCTTCCACCTCTGACATTCCCATACTTGCAGTTGAGCAACCCAATGGAACCAACCATTTGGTTCAGAATATCCAACTTATCAACTCAGCAGGAGCTCCCCATCACCCAGTTTTACCCAACCCCTATACTCTCCTCTCTACAAAGACCTCCCATTCCTCTGTCCTAGACCTCAAGGGTACCTTCTTTTATATTCCTCTGGACTCCCAGTGACAAAATATCTTTGCCTTTAGTTGGGCTGACCTAGACATACTTTTCTACCTAACTCACTTGGACCATGCTACCCCAAGGTTTCCAGAACAGCTCAAATCTATCTAGCTATGTCTCTGACTTATTGTCCTTGACTCTTCAGAAACCCAAGCTTATACAATACATAGCTGAGCTTCTCCTTTGTAGTCCATCCCTGCAAATTAAGCAGGCTGACACCTCTTCCTCATTAAACTTTCAGTCCAGCATGGGATATAAGGTTTTACCTTCTAAGGTCCAACTTTCAATCCTCAGGAAACTTATCTGAGTCTAAATATTAGTCCAACTCACAAGGCCATTTTCCTAGATAGAAAACATCTAATCTAGTCAATTTCAGGCCCTACCACCGAACGTAAGATTCTGTTCTTCCTGGGGATGGGTGCTGGCTTCTTGTGCTCTTGGATCCTTTTATCTCTCTTCTTGCTCACTTATATGAAGTAGCTCTTGGCCCCTCACACAAATACTTCCTCATACCATTTCTAATACTTTTCATAAGCTTAAGTAGACCCTTCTCCAGGCCATGGCCCTACATCTTCCAGACTTAAGTCATCACTTCTCTCTGTGTGTTTCAGAAAAGGATATAGCCTCTGGGGTCTGGGTCACCAACTGTGAATTTCATTTTTGCCCATTGAATAGTTATTAAAAAAATTAGACTGTACTGTTCAGAAATGAGTACCTTCTCTGCATGCTCTGGCTGCAGATGAACTTCCTAGCTATAAGTCAAAGAAGTTAACTTCTGGGTCACCTATTACTGTGTTCTCACTCCACACTTACATAGGCTTTCTTGGGGTGGTGGAGATTGGTTAGGATTTCAAGCCATACAGGGAATGATGGAATTTCAAGCTCAGGTTAGGGAGATTTTATGCTCTGGGATTAGTGCATTTTCAGGCTCAGAATCAGTGGACTTTGGTAGGTTTCCAAACGTGGAAGTGAGCTCGAACCCTTTACCCTACAGGCAGGCTGAACCATTGTGTAAGACAGCATAGAAACATGACAAATGCTCATTTTAACAGTGGAGCAGAAAGAGATGCTGAGGAATAAATACACTTTCCTCATCCACCATCTGCTTGTCATGACTGACTTGGCGATTCTATCAAATTGTCAATTAAATTTATGTAACACCTCACAACATTCTTGTTCACCTTGGTCATTTTTTAAGAATCTGTATTCATTTTACTTTGACTGTCTTACTCAGCCTGTTTTGTCACAGGATTGAAAATCTAAAAGTATTTTACCATGATTTCAAAACAGATGTGACGGAAGCATGACAATCATGCCATTAGCACAGCAGTGGGCATATCTTGCCAGGCTGGTCATTATTGTAGCTGGCAGGTGTCACAGCTGGGTAAGACTGAAGAATATTTTTTTCCTCTTGATGCAGTACTTAAAAGCTAATCAGAAGGGATAAAGCTTCCAGGTCAGCACCAGCTTAATTTTTCCAGAACATGAGTCCTTTAAGTATGACTGATAACAATGATTATTTTTCAACTTCTACTATTACTCTTAGTCATTCTTCATTCCCCACAGAAAAATTAATATCATGATGCCTGAGAACCAGAACAGCATGTCTGAGTTATTCTTCCTTGGAATTCCCATCTGGCCAGAGAAGCAAGATGTGTATTATACCCTGTTCAGAGCCATGTACCTGACCATCATGCTGGGAAATGTACTAATCATACTGTTTATTGGCTGGACCCTCACCTCCACACCCTCATGTACTTCTTCTTCAGCACTTGGCTTTCAGAAGAATCTTTTTCTCTCATCTGTGCTTGTACCCAAGGTGTTGATGGACATGCACAGTAATCTTCATTTCCTTTGGAGGATGTTTTTGTTATATGCTTTTTCTTCATATTTGCTACAGACCTGAGCAGCTTCCCAGTTACATCAATGATGTATGTCCACTACATCACCACTATACCACCATCATGAGAAAAGAGCTTGGTACATTATTAGATGTTGTGTTTTATATCATATACAGTGCCAGCTCCCTCTATTGCATCTTCTTACATGGCTGCTCTTCTGTGCTGGTGACATGCTTCTTTTAAGACCTAACTGCCATGATCAAATTGTCCTGCTCAGATACCTTCCTTAAAGAGTTGGTCATGTTCATAGTCAGGGTGGCTGTCATTATATGACATTTATATGTATATTGATATCTTATGGATATACTGTGGCCACTGTCCTGAGGGGCTCTTCAACCATAGGGATTTGTAAAACATTGTGTACACATGGCTCACATTTTTCTGTGGTGTCTCTATATTATGGGGCTAGTTGGGTAATATCTTTTCTCAGCATCAAACAATATGATGGACAGTGATATGATTGTAGCTGCCATGTAAACAGTTGTCACACCCATGTTAAACCTTTTCATTTGTAATTTTAGAAACAGGGATACAAAACAAACACTTGGGGTATTCTTGTCAAGTAAGAATTTTTACATGGTAACATCTGAATATTTTCACCAAAATTCTATTTTTATTTGTATCATGTATTTGACTTCAAGTTTGAATGTTTTAAAAAACCTTTTTTGTCCTCAAGCTCTTAGACAGTAATAAGTTAGATGTAAATAATAGATAAGAACTCAACAGTGTTATACTCTATAAATAATTTTCAATAGTTTCATTTTTATTTTTATTAATAAATGGTAACTGTGCTTATATATGGAGTACAGTGATATTTCAATACATAAATGCAATGTACACTATCAAATCAGAGTAATTTTTAGCTCCTTATCATTTCTTTTTATTTGTGAGTTTTCATGGACTATGTAAAGGTTATTTTGTTGTGAAACTTACTATTCCCATATGACTGTGCCTTGCCATGTATTATCCTATCTCCTTTGAAACACTTCCCATATTTCTAGCAATTACTGGATTTTTCATTTATAAAAAAGTCTTTTGATCAGCAAGTCTAAACTAAATTTGTTTTTATGTCAACTCTGGGGATCAAGGACAGGATTTAACATTTAGAATGGATGAATATTTGCAAAAATGAAACAACACAAACCAAAACTATCCACTCAGTAAAACACACAGTTCTCAAAAGAACACACATAAATATTCAATAAATATTCTTAAAAGTGTAGTGATATATAGAGATGTGGAAATAAAAATAACCACATTAAATTATTATAGAAAACAAGTACTATAAAATACATTCCACTTATATAAACATATTTGTTTATTAACAGAAAAACCGCTTAGCTGGGTTAGTAAATCAATAATAGAAAAGTTGTCCTCATGTCTATATTATCTAGATTTGTGGTGCAAAAGGGAAATTAACTTTCTAAGCAACAATCAAACACACAAAAAAGAGCCTTTCCATTTGAAAAAATATTTTCAACTATGACCTAGCAGGAGAAATCTGACTGTGGCTGAGAGGGTGTCCTCACCTCTCCTTGAGCTCACATTCACAAGCAAGCTGGCACTCTTCCTAAGGACAGTGTTTAGTGACCTGACCTCAACTCTCATGAATAAGATTTTTTAGAACTGCACTCCTTAACAAGTTCCCTGGGTAATTCTCTTGAATATCAAACTTTAGGGACCACTGCCCTAGGGCATCTACCCTGGAGGGAGTCAGAAGGAAACTTGGAAGTCAATACATCTTTCACAGCTTTCTCTAGCTGAAAGCTTGGTTTCCTAGTCCATTGTGTCTTTTCTCTGGAATACAGAGTGGAACCTTCACAGCTGTGTTTCTGAAACCAGGGAATTTAGAAGGTTAAGATATAGGTCCAAGATATTCTTGTTTGTTGTTAGTGAGGGGCTTGGACCATGAGGATGTACTTGATCGTCAAGAGGTGAGTTTAGAAGTTCCTGAGAGCTAGGCAGCTAGAGCATTAAGTTCAGAGCAGGGATGTAGCTGAGGTGTGTGTGTGTGTGTGTGTGTGTGTGTGTGTTCAGGTTCTCAGCAATTCACTGTGCTATTAATGAAGTAATTTCTTACTTCTAATTCCTAGAAACAGGAATATAGCAATCATCACTGGCCAATAACTCCATTGTTTTTCACCTCAAAGGCCTAGAAATTGAAGAAGAAAGACTGAGATAGTTGACTACATAACCTTTCTGGGAGCCTGATATCATTATTTATGTTTTTATGTATCATGGTGTGTGTTTATTTAGAGTAAGTAGTGAATGACCAATATAGTATAATCTTTCTCTTCAACATCTTTATTTTAGATGGTACTGAAATCATATTTGGAGAATATATCTAGTTAGAAAGCTCAACTTACTAAACATAGTCCTCATTTCCCAGCTTCTTAGTAGAATCTGTTGATTTCTTTCCTCCATTCGATAGTATAGTCTGATATGTATTGATCCATAAGGAAGCTCTAGAATTTTTTTTAGAATGGAGAAATTAGATTTAGGTAATTAAAATAAAAAGCATTACAGAGAAAATGAGAAAATGCTCTTTTGTTTTTACTTATTATTGGAAAATTTCATACAATATATTTTAATTATATTATGGAAAGTGATAATTTTTTAAGATAGAAGAAAATAGGGACTATATGCAATCAACTGCCAAGATATCATTAACATCAGCACCTTGGTATACCAAACTTTCCTTTTAACAGATGTTTTAATTTCATATTATATTTTGTTTCTAGGTTTTAAGTTAGCCATTGCATGTTCATCAAAACATATTATTTTCCTTTTAAAATGGTTATTGAAATATTTATTAATTTTCAAGCAGGGGAAATGATACTGGGAATGGAGGGTCTAGTCAGAGATGGGGAGCAAGAGATGGGTTGTGTGTAAGAGATGCCAATCAAAATGGTGTATGCATGGAAATGCTATAAGGGAATCTGCTTTTGTAAGTGAATTTTTTCAAAATAAAAATTTTAAAAATGACTCCTCCACAAAATCAGCAGTTACCTGTAGGTCACACTGTAGTAATAAACTGTAGCCAAGCCTGGCTCACTTCTTCTTTTTATCTTTATTCCCTTTTTGCATGAGTGCACCATGCTGTACTGAGCCATAGTGCTTCATCCTACAGACCACAGAGCCACGCAGCCTCAAAACACTTGAGAGCAGTGAGAACCTGGGGACCTGACCCGGCTTTTTTTGTCGTCTTGACCATTCGAGAGTCTCATGACTATTATTTTGCTACTCTTTTGACAGGGCCAAAGGGACATGGTGTGCAGATGCAGGATCAGAGGATGATCAAACTAGAAAGAAGTATAAAGGAAAGCAAAACTTTGACACTTAGGTCAGCTCTTCTAGCATTTGCTGTGCTTGAGAACTACAATGAGATCCAGACGCCTCACCTCGCTCACTCTTTCAGTACGTGTAGCATGCTCTGGGCATTGATGTAGGCTTTAAATGAGCTTGCGCTCTCTCTGTCTCTGTCTCTGTCTCTGTCTCTCTCTGTCTCTCTCTGTGTCTCTGTCTCTCTCTTCTTCCCTTCTTGCTTTCCCTTCTCTTCCTTTCTTCCTTCCTTCCTTCTCTCCTTCCTTCCTTCTTTCCATCCCAAAGGCTGCCTACTCCTAATACCCTCCCCACTCAGAAATCCTCCCACATCCCCTTCTTCTCTGAGAGAGTGCCCTCCCCAGGTATCCCTTCACCCTGGCGCACAAAGTATCTGCAAGATTAAGCACATCTGCTCCCACTGTGGCCAGACAAGGCAGCCCTGTTGGGAATGGATATCACATTCAGGCTACAGCTATAGGGAGAGCCTCTTCTCCAGTTGTTGGGGAGCCCACATGGAGACTAAGTTACATGCCTGCTAGATATATGCCAGGGGCCTCATTCTAGCCTATGTGTGTTTTTTGGTTGGTAGTTCAGTTTCTGAGCATTCTCAGATGTCCAGGTTAGTTAACTCTGTTGGTCTTCCTGTGGGGTTCCCATGCCCTTCAGGGCCTTCAATCCTTCCCCCAACTCTTCCACAAGAGTCCCCGACCTCTGTCCAATGTTTGGCTGTGGGTATCTGTGTTGGTTTTAATCAGCTGCAAGTACAGCCTCTCAGAAAACAGTTATGCTAGGCTCCTGTTTGCAAGCATAACAGACTATCATTTAAAATGTTGGAATTAGTGTTTATCCATGGGATGGATTTCAAGTTGGGCCAGTTATTGGTTGGCCATTCCTTCAGTCTCTGCTCTGTCTTTGTCCTACATATCTTTTAGACAGGACAAATTTTATGTCAAAAGTTTTGTGGGTGGGTTGGTGTCCTTATTCCTCCCCTGGGGTTCCTGCCTGGCTACAAGAGATGGCCTTTTCAAGTTCCATGTCCCCGCTGTTAGGCATCCCAGCTAAGGTCAACGCATTGACTCCTGGGAGGCTCCCTGAGAGAGGGGAAGGGAAGGGGAGTGTTGGGGCAGAATCAGTTGTGAGGAAAGACAAGAAAGAGGGCCAGTAGAAGGAATGGAAATTTGCAGCTACGGAGTGTGGGGGTGGGGTATCTTTAAAATGAGCTTTTAAAAAATCAGGACACAAGTCATCAGACTATTTCCTCCATCACTACAGCATTTCTGCATCATGCTTCAGAGCATTTCCAACAGAAGACAAGAGCTTTAGGGGAAGGAGATATACACATACACACACACTCATACACACACACACACACACACACATACACACACACACATATATACATATACACATTCCTGATGAGAAGGTTGGTCAGTAAATGAATAGGTACAGATGCTGGAGCCCAAAGAAGCTAGAAAGGACAAAGTTGAACAGCAGTGGTTCTGATTTTTGGAATCTCTTCATTAGAAACAAAACAAACAAAAGCAGTCATTCTATATTGAGCAGTGTATTTTTATGGGATCAAGAGAGGTCATTAAATCAGGATATTAGAAAATTATCTAAAAATACCAGTAAGTTAAATATTTCTACTTGATATCATAGTTAGCAGATATATCTCTATTCTCACCAACTTCACACATAACAGAAAATTTGGCAATTCCTATTTTTCAGTGGTTGTTTGTTTCTGCCTTGCTGGACATTGAACTCAGGGCCTCATGCATACAGAATGAGTGATCTACAAGTCTACATCCCCAGAAGTTTATTTTTGGGCCAGTCTTACTGACATCTTTGTTATTGAATACTTTGAAATATCCACCTTAGATTTTAATTATTAATACAAATTAGGTCACATTTCAAAGGTTCATACTGCAGTTTGAAGGTGCAAAACCCTCTCCTAAAACAGTACAGGTACTTCCTGACTGTGCAGCTGCAAGTTATTACATGGTCCCACTTGCCTTGTCCCCAGATGCTATTGAATGCCAATGATGCTACTTATTAAACTCTTATTTTTTTGGCAAATTCTCTCATTTCAGGTGCAACCCACTTTAAACGGCTAAGTAATACCAGTATATAATATTCATAAAAATATGAATGATACATTAATTCCTCTGATGTAAATCAATATCTGCTTGTTTGTACATTCTTTGATATCCTCTATTCAAAGCAAAGAGAAGAATATCATGAGAAGGGATAACCAGAGTACTGTGTCTGAGTTCATCCTCCTGGGGCTCCCCATCCAGCCAGAAGAACAAGGCATGTACTCTGCCCTGTTCTTCACCATGTATCTGACCACAGTGCTGGGGAACCTGCTCATCATCCTGCTCATCAGACTGGACTCTCACCTCCACACCCCCATGTACTTCTTCCTCAGCCACTTGGCCTTCACAGACTTGGCCTTTTCATCTGTCACTGTACCCAAGATGCTGAGGAACATGCATACTCAGGATCTATCCATTCCCTATGCAGAGTGTATAGCACAGATGTATTTTTTCATATTATTCACAGATCTGGACAACTTTCTCCTTACTTCAATGGCATATGATCGGTATGTGGCCATCTGTCATCCCCTGCACTACACCACCATCATGAGAAAGGAGCTCTGTATCTTACTTGTAGCAATGTCTTGGATCCTATCCTGTGTTAGTGCCCTGTCTCACACCCTCCTCCTGAACCGGCTGTCCTTCTGTGCTGACAACACCATTCCTCATTTCTTCTGTGACCTTGCTGCCTTGCTGAAGCTCTCATGCTCAGACATCTCCCTCAATGAACTGGTCATTTTTACAGCAGGCACAACAGTCATTACTCTGCCATTAGTATGCATCTTGATCTCTTACGGCCATATTGGGGCCACCATTGTGAAAGTTTCATCTCACAAAGGGATCTGCAAAGCTTTGTCCACATGTGGCTCCCACCTCTCTGTGGTGTCTCTGTATTATGGTACAATTATTGGACTTTATCTTATACCTTCATCCAGCACATCTAGTGACAAGGGCATAGTAGCTTCTGTGATGTACACTGTGGTCACTCCATTGCTTAACCCCTTCATTTATAGCATAAGGAACAGAGACATGAAGGAGGCTTTGAAGAAGCTCTTCAACAGAGCATCAATCTCAACTTAATGACATATTTCATATCCTCATAATAAACCTATATATTAGCCTATCTCCAAATACTACACCTCTAATTGTGACCTCACTATGGAGCATGTACTAAGTAAATATTCCATTTCTCAAACTGCATTCTAGCATACTTATTTTCTGTTTTTCTTGCATCTTATTAATATAAAAAGTGAATTCTGGGTTAACGTTATCAATTTATTTTGCTTCTAGATTCAAAAAATTCAATGTTGGAATTTTGAATGGTGGGCAGGATTGATATGCAACAAGACAAATGACAGTCTAGACATATGGTTAGAATAAACCAGGGATATTACAATAGCATGCTAATATCAAGGAAATTTAAAAGGCTTTGTGGTGTTAAAGCAAAGATGTGTGAGAGTCAAGAGGGTATTATATTTGAATGTTGGTAGGTAAATAAGTGTTAGAGTAATTTAAATCACTCATCTTATTTCCTGGAGATATGTTTGTTCATAAGAATTGTCAAAAGATCCCAACATTGGTATAGAAAGTTCACAGAACTGGGAATGCAAAATAAATATTGTATCTTTCCTTTGCCTCCCATTCAATACTTTTCTCACTTACAAAAATAGTTATAATAAAGGTGAGCTGGGAGAAGAAAATATTCTGTGCCTTCTCTAACACCTTCTCTAACAACTCACTGTTGTGAGTTCAGCTGCTCCACTTCAGCACTCAAGGCTTCTTGATTTGAGAACAGTAATAAAGAAAACCTCTCTAAATTTCCCTGATTAAGCTACAGGTGTGGCATCGTGTTACCAGCAAAGTCAGTCCCAGCCAGTTCCATATATATATATATATAATTTTAAAGAAAGAAGCTGTAAACTAAATGAGATTATCACACATATACATTAATGTATCTATCATTAAGAGTTAGGGTGTTACTTCACACGTCTTGTAGCTAGCAGCCATTTAGCACATTACCTATTTTATATCAGGCAGTGTGTCCATGTCTACCCACATAGAACAAGAAAAAGACAAATCTCTGACAGAGTACAAACAACACCTTACTATAAAAATAAAATGATTATGCTCTTTTGCATGATTCTGTGTTACAGGCCATTTGTTCACAGCTTCTCATATCTGTGTTCTCTGTTGATCTTCATAACAATTCTATAAAAAAACAAGTCATTACATGTATTTTATAGTTTATAATGTTTAGTTCCATGGCATAATTATAAGAAGTATCACAAGGAAAGTCTTAGGAAATGCTGCTTAGATTATGGAAAACCATAATGATGAAGGAAGTTTTTAATTATTTTGAAGGGTATGCAGGATTGATATGCAGGGGACAAATGACAGTCTAGACATAGGGATAGAACAAACTAGAGGTGTTACAAAAACACGGTAAGTTCAAGGAAATTAAAAATGGGTTGTGTTGATAAAGCACAGATATGTAAAAGTCAAGAAAGCATCATATATTAATCTAGGCCAGTAGATACGTGTTTTATTATGCAAGAAGCAAGATGCCATATTAAGGAATTTAGGTACTTGGATCAT
The DNA here is from genome assembly GCA_019843965.1 of Rhynchomys soricoides. Lineage (NCBI taxonomy): Eukaryota > Metazoa > Chordata > Mammalia > Rodentia > Muridae > Rhynchomys > Rhynchomys soricoides. The sequence continues at coordinate 104,329 of JADRCH010000446.1, forward strand.
CCATGCATATATTTGGCAATTGACCAAATTGGTCATTGTACATTGGATAACAAACAATATGTTCCTGGGTGAATATCATGATATGAAGATGGAAAGGGCATAATTTGGAGGCATACCACATAGGTCATAGTAATGAATAGAAACAATGACAGAACATCTGAGGAATGTTCTTGATTTTTGGCTTTGTAAACAGATTTAAAAATGGAAACCTAGGGGGCTGGGATAATTTTGATTATGTTGAATAACCTTAAAGAATTTGGGTAGTAAATTGAAGACTGCCTGCTTTTATACAATATGAGTTCTAAGCAAATAATAAGTAGATTATTTAAATAGGAAAGATGCACAAGCAAACTGCTAATCACTCACATTTGATCCCAGAGAAAATATCTTTGTACAATCAAGGTACAAAGACATAACAGTAATCTGTACTGTTGTATCAATCATTGAATTGCCAACAACACATTAGGAATGGGTGACCTTAAGGAGATAGAAATTTGAACTATGGGGTCAGAGATAAAGTTTATGTATTGGGAAAGAAATATATTTAGAATTTTAGTACAATAGTAACTAGCTTGACTAGGTAGAATCTAACACTGTTAGATAGTTGACCATGGAAAAGCAATCATGGCTGTTGGAGGGCCTCTATATGCTGAACTGACCTAAATCGTTACTGCTGCAGAAACATTGGGCAAACCAAAGTGAACACACACTCTGATACCCTAATTGGTTTGATTATTTAGGTATACAGTAGACAATGGTCAAGACAAATGTAAGAATTAAATTTCAGGGTCCTTATTTTAAAATTTTAACTCTTAGATCTTTTTGGAAGTACAGAAAGGTCAGTTTAGACCTGAAGACACATTTACAATTAAATAAGAATAGAGGTTTCAATATTCTCATTTGGTGGTCACTAAAAGGCTATTTGCGTTGAACATTTTTTATTTGTTTTAGGAGTGTTTTATTTTGCTGTTTTAAAATATATTTATATTTACTTTTACTTATATGCATGTATGCCTATGTATGAGCATGCACATATACATGAATATGTTCATGAACATGATAAGAGGGTGTTGTATCTTTTGTAGCTGGAGTTACAGATAGTTATGAGCTGCCTGGCCTGGGTGCTGAGAATTGAACCTGGGTCCACTGAAAGAAGAACAAGTGGTCTTATCTACTGAGCCATCTCTCCAGACTCAGCATTTGAACATACCTGAGCAGCAATGGGCAGGAGCAGTGTGAAGAAATCTAACAACATTCCTGAAGAAACCTTTGTAAACTTCAGAAAGTCATTTAGCCAGCACAGAGAAATATAAATGTTGAATTAAGTGGAGGGAAATTCTTTACTTATTTTGGATTTATTAGAATGTAATATCTATCCTTTATTTTCTCTTAACTTCCACTTATTCTTATGAATAAGACAAATATGTCCAGTAATGAACTAATAGTCTAAAATGGAATGTCATGAGAGTAGAGACTTTTATTTAGCTATAGGCACATTGTAAATATTCTGTGAATACTTGTTGAACAATTGGATTTTAGGAAACAGTTTGTTACTTCTGGTTGATGTACGTATGAAGGACATCCATAGCAACAATAGCTATCACTTGTTGGGCATCTACTACATTGGTTATTATATTTGATGCATTTCCAGCTTATCATATTCAATATTCCAACTCATCTTATTAAAAAGAAACCACTGAACTGAGTGTTGATGTTCAGTCTATGAATCTAACACTCAAAAGATTGAGGCAGAGAATTGTGAGTTAAAGGCAAACTCAGGCTACAGTGAGTGTAACATTAGCCTGGATTGTACATCAAGACTCTACCTTAAATAAAAAAGACAGAATGGAGAAAAGAATAAATAAACAAGACAATAAAGTAATAAATATTATTTTCTATAATCTTTATACAAGGGAAGACTAAAGATCAATAAAGGTAAGTAACTCAATATCAATCTTGTACCTAATATGTATGCAACCTGAAATGGGAAGAAACTTGTTTGACATGGATTATATTTCTTCATTGAACATTACTCTTGTATTTAAGAAGATAAAATTCTCCTATGACAGAGAAACCTCTTTAGGGCCACTTTCATGTCCTTGTTTCTGAGGCTATAGATGAAGGGGTTCAACATGGGAGTCACCACTGTATACATTGCAGCAGCTGCAACATCCTTTTCTGTAGAAGCTACAGAAGGAGGGCACAAGTAGGCACTGAAGAGTGTTCCATAGAAAACACAGACCACACAAAGGTGGGAGCTACAGGTGGAAAAGGCTTTTGTACCCCCACCAGGGGTTTGAACCCTCAGAATGGCAAATACAATGTGGATATAAGAGATAGCAATGCATACAAAAGGGACCATGAGTACTGTACCTCCTAAGGCAAAAACCATTAGTTCATTGATATGAGTGTCAGAGCATGAGAGCTTCAGGACAGGAGTAATGTCACAGAAAAAATGAGCTATTTCTTCAACAACACAGAAGGACAGTCGAGCCATGAGGAGAGTGTGAGTCAAAGCAACTATATTGGTGAGGAACCAGCACAGGGCAAGCATCATGGCACAGACTTGGGCATTCATGATTGTGGAATAATGGAGAGGGTGACAGATGGCCACATAACGATCATAAGCCATCACAGCCAAGAGGAAGCTGTCCAGATCACCAAACATCAGGAAGAAATACATCTGGGTGAGACAACCAGTATAGGAGATGGTATGGCACTGAGTCTGAACATTAAACAGCATCTTGGTCACTGTAGATGATATTAAACCCATGTCAGCAAAGGACAGATTAGCCAAAAAGAAGTACATAGGAGTGTGAAGGTGTGGGTCAGAGGCAATAGCCAAGATGATGAGCACATTCCCAGTTAAGGTGACAAGATACATACACAGAAATAGTCTATAGAGTAGCTGCTGGTGCTCTGGAAACCCTGATATTCCTTGTAGGAAAAATTCAGAGACACTGGACTGGTTTTCCATGAGTCTAGAGCATCTGTAGATCAGAAAAGAGAGTCATAATGTAGGGCTGAGTTTCAAATGCAGGCACTGGCCTCTGAGCCTCAATATCAACATCTGTATTTAAATTCACTACTCCTAGTCCTAATGTTTCCTACCATTGGGTTTTAATTCCTTTCATTCTCTCCTGAAGAATTTATTACTCCTTTTCTCTTTCCCAGTGCAGTCTGTGATACAAGGAATATTCTTCCAGTGATGATCATCTTCCAGAGGCATGGTCATCTCTGGTACTACCCAGCCTTAGTCTAGCTTTATCAGGTCCTATCAGTTCTCCTATCATACTCAGATATTCTTATAGATACGCTACAGTGAGCCAAATTATACATTCTTTCTGGAGATTATCTGAAAACATGCAAAAATAGTCACTTTTAACAAACCTTCATGATAACCCATTTTATAATAAATGGCAGTCAAATGATTCATTCTCTCAATCCTTGATCACCTCTTCAGATAGAAAATGCCAAGGCCTTGGGGCTTTTATTCAACAACATCACCATGTTTTTGATTAATCAGAGTTAACACCTAAAGAGAAATCTATCTGCAAACCAAAGTATTCCCTGAAGTAGTGTTTAGATATCTAATTCAAATTTCAAATTTCAAATTTTTCCAAGAGGAGAATCTGAGAATGTTTATATGTCTGTGCATATATGAAAATTACACAAACTGAATTGACTAACACATCTCAAAATTTCACAACCTTCGTGAGAGATAAGTAGTTACCACCAATTTTCTTGCTGGCTTAATTAATTAATCATAATTAATCATGACAGAAATGTGATATCTCCAAAGATTAGACTCCAGTGTCACTGAACTCATTTAAATAACCATATTGTCAGAGGAAGACTCTCCTATGACCCAATGCATTTTAAATTTCTTTAAGACAAGAAGGATGCAGGCTTTCTGTTAATTTCATGAGTCCTTGACTTCCAGATCCTCTCTTTATTTCCACATAAATATTTTTCTCTCTTTATTTCAAAGAGATTGGGTATTATTTTTAGAGAAGAACATAAAATGCATCCATCAGTTTATCACTATATAAAAGAGTAGAAGACTCCAGGAAGGGGGTTCAACATTTGGAATGTAAATAGATAAAATAATCTATTTTTAAAAGGGACATTTAAAACATTTATTTATTTATTTATTTATTTATTTATTTATTTATTTAAGAGAGATGGAGTTTGTGTGTGTATGTGTGCATGTGTGTGTGTCTGTTCTCATGCACACATGCCTACTTTTGCCTGCAACTCTGTAGAGATCAGAAGACTACTTATAGCAGTCTGTACTCTCCTTCCACCATGTGGATTCTAATGATACAACTCAGATTAACAAGCTTGGCAGCAGGTGCCCTTACCCACAAGCCATTTGTACCACTATAAGGCCACATTTTTTACATTCTGTCTTTTTTGTTATTCTGCTCAATATTTTGAATTAGCACCTCTTGCTTTATTTCCTGGTTTTATGATTCCTTGAAAAGATTTGTCATCCTTTTTGAAATCTTCGTCTCAGAAATTTTAGCATGTTCAGTGAGGTGTTTCCATAAATTGGTTTACTTCCTGTCATCCAAGTCAAGCAGTCCCTTTACTTACCACTATAGCCTCTTCATCTACTGTGTCAGTCAACAAGTGTAAGAAAGGTGAACCTTATGGTAAGAGTACTTCAGGACATGAACCTGGTGACCTGTAACAGTTTTAGTAAAGTTCCCATATTCACTGCTACCCTGTTCACTGAGAAGAAAGCCACACAAAAGTATTTACAAAGGAAGAAAGACTCATAATCCTCCTGACAACATTTTTCACTGGATAGAGTAGAAGCAGGGTTCTAAAGAAAGAATATTAAATACAAAGAGCAAGTAGACAGAGGCAAAAGTCAAACCATTCAATGGAGATGAAATACTATGTAGAAGAATTAGAGGCTTGAAGGAAAGAACATCAAGGTTTTAGAAAGGAAGAAAGGATCACAAAGACAAGTCAAGGTCATAGTTGAATGCAAAGCTGCAACAGGCATAGTTTCTTTCATCTTCTTGAAGAGGAAAATCCAGAAAATGAGTTTCTTTGCTGAAAACTCTTAATGATCTGAGACAGAACTTCTGATTCCATTTGGACAAGGTTTTGAGAAATTTTGAAGTATTTTATGTTTTCAGTTTGAAGACTGACCTGACAGACACAGACAGAGCTTCTGTTTCATCAGCCTAATAATCCCTAGGAAAAAGGTTGAACAAACTCTACTTTCAACACCTATAGATACAAGAAGTCAGGGGAAAAATTCCCCAGAGCCTTGTTAGTGAACATTTATGATACCTGATTCTCCTGTCTCTATTAGAACAGACAAAATTAGTGCAGCACTGGGTGCGATTAAAGATGAGATGTTTTACTGTCTTCTTTATACATAGCATTAAACACTTTTACCACTGTATTGTTTGATAATTATAATCCATAGTAGCAGTTCTCAAACTGTGTGTTGGACATAAGATACTTATATTACAATTCACGACTAGCAAAATTACAGTCAGGAATTAACACCAAAATAATTTTATGGCTGAGGTCACCACAACATGAGGAACTGTTTTAAAGGGCTGCCACATTGGGAAGGTTGAGAACCACTGATCTATAGCATAAGATGTGCTTTCTAGGAAGATACATCTGGATTTTTGCAACAAAGTCCATTTGCTTATAAGCTCCTTCACAAATTAAATTTAAAACCTTCTACCACTTTTCTTGAAAGTTCCCCAAACTTTTGAGTAAAGATAAAAAGCACCTATTTAATTTATCTCTCCCAATTACATTTTATAAGAGATTTTTAAGGGACAAAACTCACAAAGAGGAGAGTAATAATAATGAAACATTTGAAGTTGGAAGCCAGATGGACCTGGGAACCAGAATACCTCTATCATTGGTACTAAATTTTAGATGCTTTCTTAGCTATAGACTTTGAACTCCTCTCTGTTTACTTTAGTTTGCTTGAAAAACCTTAAACATCAGGAATGTAATTTAGGACTTGGGAGATGGCTTAGTGGTTAGGAGCATTCGATGCTCTTAAAGAGGACCTAGCTTCAGTTTCCATTACCCATGTGATGTCTCAAAACCTCTTCTAACTCTGATTCCAGGGCATCCAACACCCTCTTCTGAACTCCACTTACTCTTGCATATACATGGTGAATATATATACATATAAGTACATATGCATAAAATTTAGCTTGCCTGCTGCTGTCATCCATAGTCTTTATGAACACAATAGGACAATTGCATATAAAATGACAGTGGTTGAGATATCATGCACAGGAATTATGTAAACTTAAGCTATACAAAATCTCAGCCTTGGGGATGGGGATGGACATAAAATCTTATTTGGAACTGTTGGGAAATTATAGGTTCTAAAAGAGGAAGAGTTTTACCCCCAGGGGTAGATTCAACACATGCCAGTAAATGGTAAAAATGTAAGTGTATATAAGCAGGACCAAAACATGATGTGTTTTTTAAAATATGAACATTGAAATTGTCTTTTGTGTTGAGTTTTTGTATGCTTTAGGTATCAGAGTGACTGTGGCCTCATAGAATAAGTTTGACAATGTGCCTTCTAGGTTTGTTTTGTGGAATGGTTTGAGGAATATTGGTATTAGCTCTTCTTTGAAAATATGGTAGAATTCTGCACTAAAAGCATCTGGTCCTGATGTTGTTGTTGTTGTTGCTGTTGCTGCTGTTGTTGTTGTTTTTGATTGGGAGACTTTTAATGACTGCTTATATTTCTTTGGGGGTTATAGGTCTATTTAAATTGTTTATCTTATCTTCACCAACCCTACATGCATCAGAGAACTGATATCTAAAATACATAAAGAACTCAAGACATTAAACATCACTAAACCAAACAACCCAGTTAATAAGTGGGGTACAAAACTAAATAGAGAATTCTTTTTTTAAAGAACCCATTAATTTATTTTTTAAAATTAGTGATTTCAGATTTTTTTATGATTTTCCTAATTTTTAACTTCAACAAGCTTCATAATTTCACCTGTTTCCTGACTCTGTGTTTACTGATATACATTCTTTACTCCATTTACTATTTTAAAATTCTTTCCTTTTTTGTGTTTGTAATCATTAATAATGGACATTGTAACTAATTCTGATTGTAATAAAACAAATTTTTTATAAAATATTTCTGTGCTATGTCTTTATATTTTCTCTTTTTCTTATTTTTTAAAAAAGTATTTCCCAGGTCTCCCCTTCAGAAACCTCCTATCCCATAGCCACTGCCCCTGCCTCTAAGAGGGAGCTCCCCTACCCACCTACCCACTCCAGTCTTCCCTCCCTGGAATTCCCCAACACTAGGACATAAAACACCCTCAAGTCCAAGGGCTTCTCCTCCCACCGATGTCCAACAAGGCCATCCTCTGCCACATATGCAGCCAGTGTCATGGGTCCTTCTATGTGTATTCTTTCATTGATGATCCAGTCTCCAGGAACTCTGGGGAGTCTGACCAGTTAGACACTGATGCTCCCTCCATGGAGCTGCAAACCCCTTCAGCTCCTTCAGTCCCTTCTCTAGCTCCTCCATCTGGGAACTCACGTTCAGTCCAATGCTTGGCTGTGAGTATGCACCTCTGTACTTGTTATGCTCTGGCAGAGCCTCTTAGGAAAGAGCTATATCAGGCTTTCATTAGCAAGCACTTCCCAGCATCCACAACAGTCTGGGTTTGGTGGCTGTATATGGTGTGTATCCCCAGGTGGGGCAGTCTCTGGATGGCCTTTCCTTCAGTCTCTGCTCCATACTTTCTCTTCATATCAACTGGTGTGCATTTTGTTCACCCTTCTAAGAAACACTGAAACATCCACATTTTGGTCTTCCTTCTTAGGCTTCATATGGTCTGTGAATTGAATCTTGGGTATTCCAACCTTTGGGGCTAATATCCACTTATCAGTGAGTACATGCCGTGTTTGTTCTTTTGTGTCTGAGTTACCTCACTCAGGATGATATTTTCAAGTTCCATCCATTTGCCTGCAAATTTCATGAAGTCGTTGTTTTTAAGAGCTGAGTAGTATTGCATTGTGTAAATGTACCACATTTTCTGTGTCCATTCCTCTGCTGAGAGACATCTGGATTGTTTCCAGCTTCTTGACAGAGGACTCTGTAATGTCTGGGAAGCACTTAAAGAAATGTTCAATTTCCTTAGTCATCAGGAAAATGCAAATCAAAATTACCCTGACATTCCATCTTTTACCCATGTCAGAATGAATAAGATCAAAATCTCAAGTGACAGTTCATATTGGTGAAAATGTGGAGCAAGGGGAACACTCTTATTTTGATGATAGGAATGCAAACTTGTATAACCACTTTAGAAAACAATTTGGTGGTTTCTCATTGGAGGGCCCTACAGCTGAAGTTTGCAGTCCACCATGTCTGGACAGCTCTCTGAGTTCTGCATAAAATGTAGGACTTCTTTCTTCCTGTGAGGCTTTCTACTCTCTGCCTGACCTTATTTTGTAGACATCCCTAAGCAGTGTTATAGGGCTTATCTTAAGCATGACCTTCAATGTAGATTCCTGCAAGAGTATTCCCTATGCAGGCCCACATGAAAATGGAGTATTGTGCTCCCACATAGATGATAGGAAGGTGCTGCCTAATGCAAATGAGGCATACTGTGAATACTTATCAGGTGTTCACATATCAGTGTCTATTAGCACCTAGCTCCTGCCCTCTGCCTATATGTTCCCCTCACCCTGGAGGACAGTTGAGCTGGCTCTATTGAAGCTGATTCCTGTAATTTGTCATTCAATTGTACACACAAATTGTCAGAACCTGGTTCTTTGACTCTGCTCCCATTGGCCAACAACCCCCAAGGAAAAGGGGGAAACATACTTTCTCAGAAAATTGAGAATAGTTCTAGCTCAAGACCAAGCTATTCTACTCCTGGGAATATACCCAAATGATGTTGATCAATACCACAGGGACACTTGCTCAACTATGTTTATAGCAGCTTTAATTGTGAAAGCTAAAAAGTGGAAATAATATAGATGTCCCTCAGCTGAAGAATGAATAAAGAAAATGTGTACATTTACACAACAGAATTTTACTCAGCTATTAAAAATAAAGACATCATGAAATATTCAACAAATGGATAGTACTATTAAAGATAAATCCTGAGTGAGATAATCCAGACACAGAAAGACAAACATGATATGTACTCATTTATAAGTGGATAGTAGCCATAAAGTACAGGGAAACCATGCTACAATCCACACACCCAAAGAACCTAACTAATAATGATGGACCAAGGGAGGATGCTTGAGTCTAACTGAGAAAGAGAAAAAAAATAAACATTAGAGGGAGAGGGAGAGAGAAAATTGGGTGGAGGAGGGGATCCAGAGGGTAACAAGGAGACCAAGTGTTAGGGGAACTGAGGGATAGAGAACTGGAATCACTTCAAAGGCATCTCTGGGATGAGCTAGAAACCTAGGACAATGGAAATTCTCAGGGTGAACCCACTTAAGACTCCTAGAAACAGAGGATATGGAACCTGAAATGGCCACCTCTTCCTATAACCAAGCAAGACTTCCAATGGAAAGATGAGGAACACAACCCAACCATAAAATCTTCAACCCCAAATTTGCCCTGCCTACAAGAAATACAGGCACAAAGATGGAGAACTCCAATGGCTGGCACAACTTGAGACCCACCCCATGGGCAAGAACCGATCCCTGACACTATAAATGAAACTCTGTTATTCTTGCAATCAGAAATCTACCATACCTGTTCTTTTAAAGCCTCCACCCAGCAACTAACAAAGACAGATACAGAGACCCACAGCCAAACATTAGACAGCGTTTGGGGAGTCTTGTGAAAGAGTTGGGGGAAGTATTGAGTGACCCCATAGGGGTTCACTGAGACTGAACCACCAACCAGAGTGCATGCATGGGACAGAACTAGGCCCTCTACACATTGAACAGATGTGCAGCTTGGCCTTCATGTTGGGCAACTAACAGCAGGAGCAGTGACTGTCTCTGACTGTGTTTCTGTCATTGGATCCCTTTCCCCTAACTTGGCTGACTTGTCTAACCTAGTCCTACCGTAACTTGATATGCCAGGGACAATTGATATGCATGAGAGACCTCCCTAATCTGAGGAGAAAGGGATGGGAAGATGAGGGGAGGGATGTAAGAGAGAAGAGAAGGAAAGATAGGAGGGAAGAGACTCTGGAATTGGGATGTAAAGTGAATGAATGAATGAATGAATGAATGAAAAAATTGAGGACACAGGTTGTATGAATATATAATGGGAAGTGTGGATCAGGGATGAAATGGAGAGATAACTGAAGATATCATATAGAAAAGTCTCAAAGAATTAATATATTTTTTAAAAAATACTATTGAGCATGGTATATAGTTTGACTATAATCTCATGAAGAAAGTATGAAGAAAGTGGGGAAAGAGTATCTTTTAGGCTAGCAGACCAACCAATCTACCCAATCAGTGATCTCCAGTTTCAATGAGAGACCCTGTATGTGGGATGTGTTCTTCTAGCTGGACTGCCTTGTCTGGTCTCAGTGGGAGAGGAAGTGCCTAGCCTTACAGAGACTTGAAGTGCCAGGGTGGGGGTATACTCAGGGGAAACCCACAGGCTCAGAGCACAAAGGGTTGGGGGATGGGGAAAGAATTGTGTGAGGTAATAACCAGGAGGGAGTCAATGAGTATCATGTAAATTGGATAATTAAAATAATAAATTTTTAAAAAGGTAGGAAAATAGCTCAAGATGAAGACTCCCTTACATTGAACTCTGACACTCATACACATATGTGTATATTATGTGAACCCACTCACACACATGTATACCTACTCTCTCTCTCTCTCTCTCTCTCTCCTAAAAATGTCATAGAGTTCAGAAGAAGCAAGAGATCTTGCTTATCACTCTTAACATTAAGTTTGGTTCATTATGGACTCTGAATCATATTTTCCTCAAGGGGACCAGAAAAGTAAAAATCCTTGTGAGCCACCAAGTTTCTACTGGTTATTTTGTCATTAACAGCATGCATTCTCCAAAGGTTTATCCTTAGGTGTGCTGCAACAAATAGCTCCATTCCCAGAAGGGCCCTAAGGAATAAAGCAATTATATTTCACTCTCACTAATTTGAGCTGTGGATGGGAACATTGCCCCTTGGGTCCTCTCGGAAGTTTGAAAACTTATAACTCATGCCAATTTTTCAGCAGATCTGACCAAAAGTATACTGATACATCTATCTTGCTTGAGTATTAGTTTATAATTCTTTTGCCTGCTGAAGTGTCATATGGATGTCCTTAGAAATTCCATCTGTTTTAACAACCTCTATGTCATCTTGAAATAAGTGGAAGAATTTTACCATTATTTTATTTTTAGCTGGAGGTATCTATTCTCATCACCTAAGAGTTTATATAGAAGCAGGTATAGAGATGTGTGTTGAGTAATGTTCGAAGTATCTGTGTGTTTCACTGTATAGCCACAGTGTGTTATTAACTATGATTTTTATGTTTAATATAGTATATCAGTAATCTCAGTTGGAAATTTGTCTTGAACTGACTATCTACATTTTGAGATGATACCACAAAAAGAAATGTACATATAACAATTTTATTGAAAATGAGTTGTACCTCCTTCCTGAGAAAAGAGTGGAAAAATTTTGCTTAACTTTATTTCTCAGTAGATGTTGGTGGGTTTTCTTCCAAATTTACTGGACATTCTTTCAATTTTATTTGTTTTTATTTATTTTTTGCTGCTATAATCCAACCATAAGGGTGAGTTATGTCTAAATTTTTGAAGCAACTATAGGTTCTTATGGACAACACTGTTCTATAATTTCCTCTCCACATCACCAGACAGCAAGTTATTTAGAAATGTGGTTACTTCTTTGTTAAACATTTTCTTGGGTGCACCAATACTTTCTACTTCTCTGAGACTAGAGCTAGAGTGTTCTAAACTGGAAAGGACTCTCATAATCTATCTTCTCAGTAATTCTTCAACCTTATACCTTCCGAGGCTGAGCATGGGCTCAAACTGCCTGTTCTTCATGTGCTCTAATCCTACTCTCACTAGACACTAGTGATTCTCTTGGCCTTACATCCTAATTACTTAACCTAGTGTTTCCATCATGAACTCCCAAAACAGTACTTCCCAGTTTCTCCAAAAGTTATGGGGTTGATGTGCCTTGACAAGAAGATCACTACCTTGTTAGTATTGCCAAACACTGTTGAGTTGGGATAAAATGAACAGACTAGTTTTAAAATGATGGGGAAGGGGTGTAACATAACAGCCACAGCCACTTCTTTTTCACATTGCTATTTAATTCATTTCCAGAAAAGGAGAAAATGAGCTGTATCAGAAGGAATAATCATAGTATCACATCTGAGTTCATCCTCCTGGGGCTCCCTATCAATCCAGAACTGAATGGCATGTACTCTGCCCTGTTCCTGACCATGTACCTGACAACTGTGCTGGGGAACCTGCTTATCATCTTGCTCATCAGGCTGGACTCTCACCTCCACACCCCCATGTACTTCTTCCTCAGCCACTTGGCATTCACAGACATCTCTTTCTCATCAGTCACAGCTCCAAAGATGCTCATGAATATGCTGACACACAGTCAGTCTGTCTCATATACTGGGTGCATTTCCCAGGTGTATTTTTTCCTATTTTTTGCAGATCTTGACAGCTTTCTTCTGACCTCCATGGCCTATGACAGGTATGTGGCCATCTGCCACCCTCTGTACTATACCACCATCATGAGTCAGAGCCTCTGTGTCCTACTGTTAATTGTGTCCTGGGTCTTGTCCTTTGCCAGTGCCATTTTACATACCCTTCTGCTTGCCTGTCTCTCTTTCTGTGAGGACAATACTCTGCCACACTTTTTCTGTGACCTCTCTGCTTTGCTTAAGCTGTCTACCTCAGACACCACCATCAATGAACTGGTTATCTTCACTGTAGGAGTGGTGATCATGACTGTGCCATTGATATGTATTCTGGTTTCTTATGGCTACATCGGGGCCACCATTCTAAGAACTCCCTCCACCAAGGGAATCTGCAAAGCCTTGTCCACATGTGGCTCTCACCTCTCTGTGGTTTCTCTGTACTATGGAGCCATTATTGGGCTATACTCTTTTCCTTCACCTAATAACAGTAATAATAAGGATGTAATTGTGGCTGTGATGTATACTGTGGTCACGCCCATGCTAAATCCCTTTATCTATAGTCTGAGGAATAGAGATATAAAAGGAGCACTGAGAAATATGCTCAGCAGGAAAACAAGTTTACATTGATGGGTGTGATCTTTCTTACTGACTGGCATAAGACCTCTCACACTCACTCATGTATCTTTTCCTTTCAGAATTGATATAGTGAGGGCTTTTTGATGAGGTTTTCTTTTTCTAGACTGCGTTTTTGAAGATAGTTTTCTACCTCTATAGTTGTTGTCAATTTTTAAAGTCTTGGAGGAAAGTTTTCTAAAAACACAAGTGCATCATTTTTTTCCTTTACCTAATACTCATGATTTACAGACACTTAAAATCCTCGTGTGATCCCAGCTTTTTTTTTTCATTTTTCTTGAATAGTTTGTAATCTCTTAAAACAAAGATTTTTTTCTTTCTCAAGATAACAAAACATGTGTATTCTGAGAGGTTCACAGTTTTATTTTTGTATATACTTTCATAGTCAACTTGGAAGTGGAAGCTTAGTTTTATTTTTTTATAGATTTATTTATTTTATTTTATGTTTATGAACACTTTGTCTGCCTGTATATGTATGTACATACATGCCTGTTCAGAAGAAGTATTGTATCTCCTATAATTGGTGTTCCAAATGGTTGTGATCCACCATTTGGGTGATAGAAATTGAACTTGGGTTCTCTGGAAGAACAGCCATTACACTTAACTGCTGGACAATCATTCTAGCCCCATTTTTTTTTTTTTTTTTTTGCTTTTTAATTCTTCTGTTATTTTCAAATTTTATTTTTCATTCCTATTAACACATAAAACAACAGTATCCATTTGCAGGCTCCCACATGATGTTTACATAAGTACACATACTTTGGGATGTTCAAACTGGGGAGAATGTAGTTCCTCAAATACTTATTACTTTGAGGTGAAAATATCCAAAATCTCTCCTGTTCTCTTAAAATATATAGTGTTATCACTCTCTTTATCATACTTTTGAACAATATAACATAGGAAACTTCCCTCCATGATTAGTATCCATTGACCAACATTTTACTTTTTCTATGCCTTATGTTCTCCCAAATTATTCAAATTGTTTTTCTCATTACAAGAAAACATTATTCCATGCATATTTGTAATGTCTATACTAAATCCTTTCACTATAGTCTAAGGATTATGGAAACACACAACTTTCTCATCCTCAAATTTAATCATCCTGGTTGCAAAGGAATTAATAAAAGGCCAAGGTAAGGTCCCAAGTGTGGACACTAAATAAAGCTGGGCAGGAATCAGGAGTCTAGACAATCTGGAAAGAATTTAAGTAGGACTTAGGTGTTATTTAATCCAACTATATTTTATTATTCAGTAAAGGAAATGTATTTTTATGCTTAGCCACCACCATAAAGTAGTTGCTTCTTTCCATCAAAACTGGTAAAAGAAAATTTTGTCTCAAGTTCTTTAGTAAATATTTCTATGAAAGAAAAAATTCCTTAAATTCACTGCTGTTAGAAAATTAAGAGGCAGACTTCCCCATATCTATTAATGTATCTAGTTCTAGAAGCTTCTATAGTATAAGACATTAAAACTGAAAGGTTTCTAACTAGCCCCATCCTACTATGCTACCAATATGTGGTAGGAGTAGAATTCAAACCACTGTGTGTGTGAAGTTAAATCCCAGTTTATAAATATTTTCAAAATTGCCACAATTACTCATTTTACCCAAACTTTTACTTTAATCTTTATAAAAAATAACCTAGAAAGAAAATAATACACATAGCAGATGCAGTAAAGTGTATGCATTTATGGATGATATTAGATTGTCCCACTATTTGTACATTTATATTTGTAACTGGTGACCACACTTTAAATACCAT
Source organism: Rhynchomys soricoides (assembly GCA_019843965.1). Classification (NCBI taxonomy): domain Eukaryota; kingdom Metazoa; phylum Chordata; class Mammalia; order Rodentia; family Muridae; genus Rhynchomys; species Rhynchomys soricoides. The sequence goes on from JADRCH010000446.1 coordinate 119,382, forward strand.
AAATGAGTAATATATTCATGTAACAATCTCTAGACTTGAGTGATTAAAAGCTAACAAAATTTACAATGCTGCCCATGTGTGGAAAGAAATGCATATGCACACTTTCTGCTCAACATTTGCAATTTGTCTAAAACTGTTCTAGAAACACAGTCTGTGACTTTTGATGAGATATTCACATTCTAATTTAAGCTTCTCAATATATACTCATGTGTATCATTCTGTCTGATATGCAGCACTTGCTAATTAAAGAACTTAAGTATTTGTAAGTGAAATGAACCACAAATTGTATCTCATTGTGATTTTACTTTAAATTTCCCTGCTGATTAATAAAGGAAAACATTTTAGCCCATGTTTATTTCTTCCTAGTGTATAGCTAGTGAGTAAAACTCTCTGAATTCCAATTTTCTCACTGTTAGAGATGGCTGGCTCTCACCCCACATGGCATGATGTCAGATGGTCTCAGGACATACCTGCAATATCTTCTAATAATAGTGTGTTATCTAAATGTCATGACCTAGTAAGAAGTGGATGTTATTTCCTGAGAAACAATTTTGTTTATTTTATAATTTTAGAGTCAGGGCTATGCTGTATAACCATGAAAACCCTGCTTCTTACTATGTAGCTAAGGCTGGCCTTGAGCTTGGAACAATCCTCCTGCCTCAGTCTCCCAAGTACTGGGATTGGAGGATTGTGCAACCATGCCTGGCTATTATCAGAACTTCAAGGAAACATTGATCTCTTCTATGGATAGGATCAAATTATATGCTTCTTTGGAGAAAGTTATTCCAGACTCCTGAATTACCATGTAATGAAAGCCAGAGTGAGAATATAACTGGCCCTTAGTAGCTCCCCATTACAGCTCTTCTTTCTACAAAACCTATTTCTATGACATACATGGCCATGGCCTTTTGTAATGCTTTTGTCTTTTTTTCTCAGTTCTCTCAAAATATGCTAGGCTCCCATCTATAAACATAGAATAGTATAATTAATAGTGTCAGTAGTTAGCTCTGCCCCATGGGGTAGATCTCAAATTGGGCCAGTCATTGGTCATTCCCTCAAACTCTGCTCCATCTTTATCTCTACATATCTTGTAAGCTGGGCAAATTTGGGGTAGAATGTTTTTGTAGGTGGGTTAGTGTTCCCCTCCCTTAATTGGAAGTTCTGCTTGGTGACAGAAGGTGGTCATTCAGGCTCCATATCCTCAGCTGCTAGGGTTCTCAGCGAGAGTCGTGCCCATATTCTCCAAGGAGACTCCTCCACCCCAAGTCCCCAGCTTGTCCCAGAGATTTGCTCCCACTAATTTCCCTTCTCTCCCAGCATTCTCACCTCACCCCCACTACCTCCACTCTTCCCTCCCTATCTCCTCTCCCAAACAGTTCCCTCTTTCCATCAATTTCCAATGTCTATTTTATTTCCCCTTCTGAGTGAGATTCATATGTTCTTCCTTGGGTACCACTCATTACTTAGCTTTGTTGGGTCTGTGGATTGTAGCATGATTATCTTGAACTTTATGATTAATATCTACTGATAAGTGAGTACATACCATTCATGTTTTTCTGGGTTAGGGTTACTTCACTCATGATGATATTTTCTAGCTCTATCCATTTGCCTGCAAATATCATGATGTTCTTGTTTTTAATAGCTAAGTAGTACTCCACTGTGTAAATGTAGCACACTTTTTTCTGTTCTTCAGTTGAGGAATATCTAGGTTGTTTTCAGGTTCTGACTATTATGAAAAAAAGCTACTATGAACATAATGGAGCAAGAGGTGTTGTGGTGGGATGGGGCATCTTTTGGGTATATGCCCAAGAGTGGTATAGCTGGGTCCTATGGTAGAACTATTCCCAATTTTCTGAGAAACTACCAAACAGATTTCCAAAGAGTTTGTATACATTTGCTGACCCACCAGCAGAGGAGTGTTCTCCTTCCTCCATATCCTTGCTAGCAAGTGCTTTCATTTGAGTTCTTGATCTTAGACATTCTGCTTGGTGTAAGATTGAATCTCAGAGTCATTTTGATTTGTATTTCTCTGATGTCTACGGATGTTGAACATTTTTCAAATTCCTTCTCAGCCATTAGCAATTCCTTTGTTGAAATTTCTCTGTTTAGCTCTGCACCCAATTTTTAAAATGGAATTCCATTTTTATAAGAAAATCACCCATTTTATTTAGATTTTCCAAATTTGTAGATTACAGTGTTTTGAAGTAAGGCTTAATAATTCTTTGGATTTCCTCAATGTCTGTTTTTATGTTCCCTTTTTCATTTATTATTTCATTAATTTAAATACTGTTGCTCTCCCTTTTAGTTAATTTGGCTAAGAATCTATCATGTTAATTTTCTTAAAGCACCAGCTCTTGGCTTCATTTATTCTTTGTATTGTTTTTTGTTTCTCAATTATTGATTTCAGCCCTGAGTTTAATTATTTCTTGAGGTCTAATCCTCTTGGGTATGTTTTCTTCTTTTTCTTCTAGAGCTTTTACATGTGCTTTTAAAATTCTTAGTATGAGATCTCTCCATTTTCTTCAAAAAGGCAAAGGACAACTTTGAACTTCCCTCTTCGAACTGCTTTCATCGTGTCCAATATGTTTGGGTATGTTGTGCCTTCATTTTCATTGAATCCTAGGAAGACTTTAATTTCATCATTTCTTTCTTGACTCAGTGGTCACTGAGTAAAGAGTTGTTCAGTTTCCATGAGTTTGTAGGCTTTCTGTTGTTTTTGTTGTTTAGGTGTCCTTCCCCCAACTCTTTTGATTAATTTTGTTTGGAAGTCTATTTTAGTAAATATGAAAATGACTACTTTATTGCTTATTGGGCCCAGTTCCTTAGAAAACTCTTCTCTGGCCCTTCTCTGAGGTAATGTCTGTCTTTGTTGCAGGGATGTGTTTCTTGTATGTAGCCACATGATAGATTTTATTTTCACATTCATTCTATTAGCCTGTGTCATTTTATTGAATAATTGAGTCCACTAGTGTTAAGAGATATTAATGATTGTTAATTCTTGTTATTTTAATATTGGTGGTAGGAGAGAGAGAGAGAGAGAGAGAGAGAGAGAGAGCTCAGCTTCTTGTTCTAATTGTTTTTAATTATTTATTTCTTGTGCTTGCTTTGCTTGAGTGTAGTCAAGCACTCAACTTGGGTTGGAGTTTTCTCTCTAGTATTTTGTATAAGGCTGGATTTGTGGGTAGATATTGTTTAAATTCAGGTTTGTCTTGAAATATCTTGTTTTCTCCATCTATGGCAATTGAAAGTTTTGCAGGGAATAGTCCTCTTGGCTGAAATCTGGTCTATTAGTATCTTTAAGATATCTGCCCAGTCCCTGCTGGCTGTTAGAGTCTCCATAGAAAAGTCAGGTATAATTCTGATAAGTCTGCCTTTGTATGTTACTTGTCTTGTTCCCCTACAGCTTTTAATATTTTTTCTTGGTTTTATACATTCAGTGTATGTGACAGGAGAATTTCCTTTTCTGTTTCAATACATTTTATGTTCTGTAAGCTTCTTATATATTTACAGGCATCTGTTTGTTTAGGTTTTGTGTTGTGGAAATTTTCTTCTATGATTTTGTTGGAAATATTTTCTAGGCCATGGAGCTGTGGGGTTTTCCTATTGTATACCTATTATTCTTAGGTTTGGTCTTTTTATAGTTTCCCAGATTTCTTGGATATTTTGTATCAAAAAGTTTTAGATTTAACATTTTCTTTGACTTATGTATTAGTTTCTGTAATCGTATCTTCTATGCCTGAGATTTTTTCTTCCATCTCTTATATTCTGTTGTTGATGCTTGAGTCTGTAGTTCTTGTTCTCTTCCCTAGGTTTTGCATCTCCAGGATTCACTTAGTTTGTGTTTTCCCTCTTGATTCTATTGCCATTTTCAGATCTTTAACAGTTTTACTCATTTCCTTCACCTGTTTGATTAAATTTTTCTTTATCTCTGTAAGGCATTTATTCATTTCCTTTTTAAGTCCTTTATCATCCTTATAAGATTGAATTTACGGTCAACTTCTTGTGGTCCAACTGTATTAGGATATCAAGGACTTTCTATAATAGGATAGCTGGGCTCTATTAGTGTCATATTGCCCTGGATCTTCTTGATTGTGTTCCTACCCTGGCCTTTAGCCATCTGGTTGTCTTTGGTGTTGGCTGGAGGTTCTTCATGCCAACACAACTTCTTTGGGAGGCAGGCAGAACTTGGAGCCTAACAATAGATTTCATGAAACAGCATATAGTTCACTTCTGCTGTCTGTTCCCCTGATGGAACTGAATGTTCTTGGTGTCCTGCAGACCTCCTTGGGAAGAGAACCATAGCCATGATGATGGATATTTGGAGACAGAGTTCAGATCAACTCTGCTGGCTGTGCCCCACGTGGACCCAACTGATAGGGAATAGTTGGGGCAAGGTCTAATATGGGTGTTCCTGGGACCTCACAGGTCTCGGTTTTCCTCAGCAAGCCTGTTTGGGAGAGAAGGCCTTGGAGCTTGGGGGCAAAGGCAACATGCAGCTCACTTCTGCTGGCTGTGGCCCAGAATCTTAGTATCTTAGTATCCCCCAGGGGATAGGTGGGGTACTGTCTATTCTAGGTATTTCTGGATGTTCCTGAAACTAGCAGGTATCCTCAGGAGGGAAGGTGGTGGAGTTCCAGGAAGGGGGTGGTCAGTGTCCCAGAACTTATCATTAATATTACATTTTCATTGTTTTATTTACATATATAAATAAAAATTGCTTTTGTCTTTCACTGCACTATAGACAATTTTTACAAAATCTGAAAAATTTCTTAGTTATTCTATATATGGCAAATGGCTCCATTATTTGAAGACTGTTATTTTGCTACTATCATTACCTAAGTTTAAGTTACATATCCAATTTAAGCTTAATTTTTATTAGCTTAAATTATTAATGTACTTATTTATGATTACGATTCATGATTCTAATAAGATATTTCTGGAAAATTACCTTGAATCTTTCAACCATCCTGTCATTCTGTTCCCTAGATAATGGGGAAGGGATGTGACATCAGGAAAAGTGCAGAGAGATAGCAGAGTAGAATTTTTCAGCAGGAGCATCTCACTGTGCAAACCTAGCTGATCTGGAACTCACCATGCAGATCAAAATTATAGAGATCTCCCTCCTTTCTTCTCCAGAGTGCTGTGTTGAAGGCATGCACCACCAAACCCTGATCAGGGTGTACAAATACATGGAACTTGCTATGGATGTTTTATTACTAGATATATCCTTCTGTACTAAGAAGAGTTTCTATTTAAAAAATAACCTACAGCATGGCCAATGTGGCAATATAATAGTGAAATTAATTGTTACAATTATCAAAATAAATGTCTTTTCATCAGAGATGTTAATATATCAACTTGTGACTAACAACTTAGGTATACAAGACCGTGTTTATAATCAAATAAAAAGCTTACTTCTTTGAAAAATAGAAGTCAGTTGACTCTCTTAAGTAAAATAAATGTCCCTTTACTTAATTAATACCAAATGATACAAAACTAAGCCAAATAGTATCAGAAGTTTGAACAATAGGATACTAATAGTATGTGCTTTGACAGTCGTCAATAGAACCCAGTTTATATAGGGCTTTAAACATTTGTTGTCCTTGAGAGAATATTGTACATGTATTGATTTAAAAAATCCTATGCTCTGCACTATGACTTCTGCAATATGACTTCAAACATAGCTTCTTAAATTGTGGGAGGCCACAAAACTGATAGTTAGGGTGATAAAAATTTTGTTGACAGTAAGAGGTCTCTGGATATGCAATAACCAAAAGTTAATTTAAAACCAATTGGGCAACGTCTCTTAAGAGTTCTGTCAGTGCCTTACTCACATTGCATTGCACAACTACACTACAGCCTTGGTATTGAACACACCTAAAGTGCATTCTTTGTGAAATGCATGGTACCAAACCACACATTCCAGCAAGCACTGCCTGAAACAATTTAGCTCGCATTCAAGATTACTATATGTTATAAATTGAATCATAAATTGCAATTTATGGTTTTCTATTTTCATAGAATTATAATGGCCTAATTGCAAAAAACCAAAGACTTAATACTCTTCTACCATAATATTTCAACATGTAGGTATCAAATTAGAGTGTTTATGTATTGTTTTGTATTACACCAACAAGTGTGTGTGTATATATATATATATATATATATATAATTAGCATATAAATTTTATTTTGTCTTTAATAAATAATAAAAATATTATGTATAATGAAGAATTGTTTCAAAATAAATTTCTTTTTGTTTTAAAAAACTAATAGCTGTTTAAATATTTTGAGTATTTTATACATGTATAATAAGTTTTAAACAAATCTACACTTTATTATGAAACATTTTGCCTATCTTCCTCAAACATTTCTCTCCTAATTTCATGTGTTCATTTTCTTCAAAAATCTACTGAGTTCATTTTCTGTTGCCTATATGCATATGGATATGAGACTATCTACTAGATCATGAGTAGCCTTTCAGAGCCCACATCTTAAAAGAAAACTGGCTCTTTCTGTCTAGCAGCCAGTACCAATATCTCCTTAGGAGTAGAACATCATGACCACCTCAAAACTGGGATTTGGTCTGAACTGAGCTTGTATAAAAGTCTTGTGCAAGCCATCACAACCACAGTGCATTCATATGTGAATTTTCCCTGACTCTTACAGTCTTTCCACTACCTCTTCTCCCATATTTTGGCTAAGCATCCTACATTTTCTTATATTTCTTGTACCTTGACCAACTGTGGGTCTCTGTGTTCATCACCAACTACTTTAAAAATAAGCTACTCTGACAAAGACTTGGAAATGCATTAATTTATAGGTATAATAATAACTCATTAAATCATTAGGGATAAGTTTAATACTGTGTCCATTTAGCAAACTAATAATAAGTAGGTTCCCTTAGAGCCTTGGCCATGATAATAGTGTCAGGTATGATGGATTTTAACTTATAGAACAGAGCTTAAACCCAATTTTAAAAAGTAACTGGGTTTTCCCATGACATTCCTGTCACTGTTGCAGCAATGGACATGCCTTCTTGACAGGTCACTAATTATTGTAGCACAATGTTCACAGCTTTATAAAATTAGTGATTATTTTTGTCCTCAGGTAGTAGGCACAGAATCTCCCTGCACTATGAAAGTGAGCCAGTAGAAATGAAGTTTCCAAATGAACACCGTCTTGATTTTTTCAGGACTTAATGAGTATTTGATATCTTTAGCAATAAGATCCTATTGTGAAGTTCTATAGAGCAAACAAGAGCATTGATTACAGCCTAAAATGTGTAGAGGTCCATGAAACCTCATTGAATTACAGGAAAAGAGGCATTTACCCCTGGCACTGGGCTTTTTATCTGTAATACTGCACTGTCTAGGAAGGTATTAATACCTGGTTACAGGGTAACTCCATTTAAATTATTTTATACATTAATATCCTTCTATTTTATAAGCTTCCAGGATACTAAGTTTCCATATGATTTTTGAATCATTTTAATGTTAGTTAGCCCTCAGTGTATCCCCTTCTCTATCCCTGCTTTCCTATCCACACCTCATTTAAAACTTTGTCTTTTACTGTTACCCTTTGACCTTTCATAGCACTACACTGAGTATGTAGATTGCTTTGGGTAGGACAGCTCTTTCGACAATATCAAAGGAGAAATTTAGAACTCCAAACACAGTGATAGTTATTTTGACTGAGGTGAATTTAAAGGATTAAATTAATGAATATTAATGATCAGCAGCATCCCTTTGGTGGTCCTCTGTATGCTTCGAACTGCCACACCCCCTTACTGCCACAGTTATATTGGGGAGAATGAAAGTCAACAAACATTTAGCCCTCCTACTTGGTTTGGAGTTTGTGGGAAATAAGTTCAATCCCAAATGATGGTGAGCTAGGAGTCAGCCTGGAGAAAGAGAGTACTGTTCTGCAGTATCAGCATTCTTCAGTGTCTTGGAACATTTTGGAAGATCTGAAAACTTGGGACTCTATCACAGATTCAACTCTGTGACTATAAATATTATCAGATCTCAGAATAAATAAAGGTCTCTAAGAAAGCTAAAGTTTAAGATTTGTTTTTCACTCTTTATTTAGGAAACCAATATCTAAATACAGGTTGGTCAGTGTTGAGCAAAGGAATAAAACATTCAGAGAATTTTCATCGTAATTTTCTACAAGGGCCATCCTGACATTGTCTTTTCTTATGGAATGAACATAGTCAAAATCAACTGCAGTAATGACAAATCCCTGGGTTGCCTTGATCTCCCAAAGGACACCTAAATCTTCAAAGTTGCTGTAACATTTTACACCCTCACCAGAGAGTAAGTCCTTAAATAAATCCCCTGATTCAAGTGCAATGTTTTGCACTCTTTGCTTTCAGTAGACTCCTAAAGATGAAAATTCACCAAAGTGTCTGTAGAGAAAGGATTGATAAATAACACAGCCAGTTCTTTTTTTTTCTGAGTTGAATTAAAGCCCAGGAGAATGCCTTGAAAGGGGATAACCAACTTGTGTATAACTGTATTGTTATTACATTCTCTGTGTAGAATAAACAAGTAACTAAACCAATTTAGCATCTGCTGACCCAAAGTTCTTCATTTAAAGTCACGAATTTGAACTTAGAGACTGCAGTAAGAAGGGATGCATTGGTATACTGTGAATTGTGGCCATACAAATATAACAATGAAAATTATATGGTCCATATTTTAAAAAATTAGTATATCTGAGATCCTCAGAGACAGAAATAGCAGCTTCTTATATCTTTAAAAAACATATATTTTTCTATTTGTAAATTATTTCAAACAACTGGCATACATTCTACATATAGAGACAAATCGCTGAACAAACACAGGAAGGTCCTTTCACTGTTTTCACCCAGCAGTCCAAGGAAGCTGTAGAATTGAACACTTTTGTTTAGCAGTGATAAAGTTCCAACATCATCCTTGCTGAATCCTTGGCAGATCATGGGAAGCTGGACAACCAGCATAGAAAATTAAATGTTGAGTTTATTTTACTGGGCAATCCTTCATCTATCCTGCATCTCCTGGAATGTAACTAACATCCTTTTCTTCTCTTACAACCTGCGCTTACTCCTATGGACATGATGGATACTTCTTAATTTTGATTAATCAATGGACTGATAACCTAACATTAAATGTCAAGAAAAGGGATTTTACCTATTCAGTGCTCTCTGAGAGCTAGAGCTTAGCTCCAGGCACATAGGAACTAATCTGAATATTTGCTGAATATATGAATTTGAGAGAAATTATTACTTCTGAATTGAGGGAGACATTAGTGGGGACAACAGCAACATCATTGTTTTTGAACACTCACTATTTCCTATTTGCAACTCTATTACTAATAAGTACCTTTCACAGTATGTTTTATTTGATCCTGCAACTTATTAAATAGAAAATATTGAGTTAGCTGGAGTACTACATGTCTATAATCTCAGAACTTAGAAAGCCAAAAAATTCTGAGTTTCAGACTACTGTAAGCTAAACAGTATACAAAAATATACAACTGATGAAGAATTTCTGTATTTTTATAGTCTTAATTTTATGTATGAAAAGATTAAAGTTAAAGTAAAGATTAATGGGACAATAATTTCTTGGCTAGCAAGTAATCATTCCTAAAATGAACGCTACTTATCTGACTTAACCACTGTCTTTTTATTAAGCATTGTTCTTGTTATATCTATGAAGATAAAATTCACCTGTGACAGAGAAGCCTCTTTAGGGCCCTTTTCATGTCCTTGTTCCTTAAGCTATAGATGAAGGGGTTCAACATAGGAGTCACTACTGTATACATTGCAGCAGCTGCAACATCCTTCTCTGTGGTCTTTCCAGAGGAAGGGAACAGATAGACACTGAAGAGTGTTCCATAGAAAACACAAACCACACAGAGGTGGGAACTACAGGTAGAAAAAGCCTTTGAACTCCCACCAGAAGTCTGGATCCTAAGGACAGCAAATACAATGTGGACATAGGAGATGACAATGCTTACAAAGGGGACCATGAGTACTGTTCCTCCAAAACCAGAAAGCACTAACTCATTGATATGAGTATCTGAGCATGAAAGCTTCATGACAGAAGTAATGTCACAGAAAAAGTGAGCTATTTCCCCAACAACACAGAAGGACAGTCGAGCCATGAGGAGAGTGTGCGTCAGAGCAACTATATTGGTGAGGATCCAGCACAGGGCAAGCATCATGGCACAGACTTGGACACTCATGATTGTTGAATAGTGAAGAGGGTGACAGATGGCCACATAGCGGTCATAGGCCATCACAGCTAGAAAGAAGCTGTCCAGATCACCAAACATCATGAATAAGTACATCTGGGTGAGACAACCAGTATAGGATATGGTATGGCGCTTAGTCTGAACATTAAACAGCATCTTGGTCACTGTAGATGATATTAAACCCATGTCAGCAAAGGACAGATTAGCCAAAAAGAAGTACATAGGAGTGTGAAGGTGTGGGTCAGAGGCAATAGCCAAGATGATGAGCACATTCCCAGTCAAGGTGACAAGGTACATACACAGGAAAAGTCCATAGAGTAGCTGCTGGTGCTCTGGAAACCCTGATATTCCTCGTAGGAAAAATTCAGAGACACTGGACTGGTTTTCCATGAGTTTAGAGCATCTGTAGGTCAGAAAAGATAGAATGTAGAGTTGATTCTCAAGATGCAGGTGCTGGCTTCTGAGCCATCAACACCTACATTTGTATTTAAATTTAGTTTATTTACTTCCAATGTGACACCACTTTTTTATGTTGGTGTACTTCTGAGGACTCTCATAAATTCTCTTCTCTAAATTAGATGCTATATACTCTGCATGTTCTAAAGCATGCTGTCTCTGGTGTTAACAAACAGATTTACAGCTAGATATACAGTTCCTGTCATTTTCATTAGTGCCGTATGGTGCATTCATAAATATGCTGAGGTAGGATAATTATAATGTCTTTCAGAAAATGATCCAACACACTCATACACACACACACATACACACACACACACACACACACACACACACTCAAGCATGTGTAGGCATAGTTGTTTTATACTGAAGGGTATGGTATCTATTTGAATAACCCTTGTTCACTTATATTTCATCCCTTGTCCTGACATAAAATATCAAATCTTGCTTATGATTTTTGCCATAATCAACAGCATCTTCCTTTTGGCATAATTTACTAGCCACTTGTTAAGTGTTGGGCACTGTTAAGCACTTATGTAGACTGTCTTTATCCTTAAATGACATTAAGACACATTGATTAGCATTATTACCTATAATACCATGAAGGATAGGGGTATGGGGTATTTGAGTGGTTTCTATAACCATTCACCACTCATAAATACAAATATCACTGGATGTCAATCATTAGCTAATAAAAATGTGATTCTTTATTACCCCAGTTATATTTCATCTACTATGATTTCTAGCTTAACAACTTATGTGTCACTAGTCCTTGTTATTTTGTCTCCTTGATTTAGTAGTACAAGAAGTTCACAAACTGACTAAAACCTAAAAGATCAGCTTGCACAGAGATTTGCAGTCTTTGGAAGTAGACTAGTTTATCAAACCAAAATTAAGAGCTTGTTGAAGGCATAAAATTTTAATCCTTCTTTGAGAACTATTAATTTATACTCTCTAAGATACAGTTTGCAAAACTATACTGTCCTTGCAAATTTCTCAAGAGTTCTGAAAGAATTCTGAGGCTCAACTGTGTTAAGTTATATTTATTTAATTCAACACATGTGTCTGAGTCATGTATAAGTAAGTTTGGGCTAAAATGTCAGGTGATTGATTGAAATTTTTTAATTATGTATTAGAAGACTACATGGACTAAGTACATTTTGTATTGTGTTGTACTCTCAAATTACTGTTCTATTAAGTCACACTTTCTTTTACTTTTCCTTAGTAAGACTTCAGCCTTAAAAAGAAAACTTACCTACAAATCAGTAGAGATATTTAAATATTATTCGTTTTTGAATCCAATATTTCAGCAATAGGGATGGCTGAAAACACAATTTCTCTTTTTCCGTATCGTATACTAACTGGATTTGATAACATTTGATAACTATACAACCTTCCTGAGAGATGGGAATGAGTTGAAAGCTGTTTCTTTCCATACAAGTTCTCATGATGAGGAATAACATGCTACATAAAGACTAAAATGTGTATTTAACACATAATCATGCACCAAAATGAGAAAGACTCTCTTAAGACCCAATGGATTGTAACTTCATCAAGATGATGGAATGTAAGATAGCAAATACCTTTTTTTCAGCTTGAAGGTCCATTAACTTCCACTGAGTCTTTTAAAATAAATATTAAGTCATTTTAGAAATGAGTCAATGAGTCTTGTATTAGCTTGCCAGCATGCAGTGCATTCATGAGCCTGTTGCTGTATGGAGGTGCTTTAATCAATGGTATGAAATAGTTTAGGAAGCATACACATGTCAAATTCATTAGGTACACCTAAATCCCAACTTTTACTTTCTCTTTTTGTTATTCTATTCAAGCACTTGGTACTAGTTTCCTTTGCTTCATCCTTTCTCTGGAAATGTTTATTGTCATTTTACTATTTGTGGCCTCAGAAAACTATATAGATTTTTGAAATACCAAAAAGATGCTTCTGTGCTTCTGGAGACTTGGGGAAGAGAGAGTCTTCTCTCTCTCTCTCTCTCTCTCTCTCTCTCTCTCTCTCTCTCTCTCTCTGACATCCAAGGTTAAGTAATTTTACTTACCACCACAGTTTCTTCTTTTACTGTGTTAATCAAAATAGATAAGAGTTGGCTCAAGAATGATAGATAGAGTAGCACTAGCGTGAGCTATATAACTGCAATTCCTTTACTTACTTCTACACTGGTCATTGAAAAGAAAGCAATGCAAATGCTCCCTTAACTCCAAGGAGAAAGCTCAGATTCTTCCTGACAAAAGTTTGGAGACATTAATTGGAATTAGGGAGGGTCAGAATCATTTAAAAAAAAATAGCAAGTGACCAGAAATCACATAGCTAAACTTAGATTAAAATATAATGTAATTATATATTTATAATATATGGCAGGAGCAAAGTATATTAAGGTTCCAGATAATGGGTTAAGGGGTTAGTAAAGAGTGCAAAGACAAGTAAAAGTCACATCTGAATGGAAGTCTAAAGTAGTCACAGCTACATTCACTGGCTGGAAGTAAGAGAGCAAGAGAAGAGAGGGTGTAAGCTGAGCCCTGGAGATGACCATGGACACATGGTGCTCAGACCCTATCTGAAGCAGATATTCAGGAATGTTAAAGCAATGTATATTTTTAGCTTCAAACATAAACTTATAGAGAAAGAAAGATATTAGTTCATCAGAATGATTTCTGGAAGAGGCTGTGTAGACTCCACATTGGACATTTACACATACAAGGAAGGAGTCAAGGGACAGAGTTCCCATGAGCCTTGTTCATGTAAGCACTCATAATTATTTTATGTCTCTCCTTTATTCTGGTAACTGACCAAGTTAGTATAGCAGTACTGACACTAAAAATGGTGGTCCATTTTTTCTCCTTTGTAGGAATATTAAAGAATTTTTCTATTTGCATTGAATTATAAAGGCAGTTACTGTAAAATGTGCTTTGTAGAAAAGTAAATCTATATCTGTGGAACAAGGTCCTTCTTCCTAAACTCTTACCAAAGCAATTCCAAATTTACCAGTGTCCACCTCTGCACACATTTTAATAGGGCATGCATTTCTTAAAGAATTTTCAGGCTTATGGTTAAGATGTTATACTAAGCTCATGCATCTGACTCCAATCATAATTACTATAGGAGAAACTCTATTCAAAGGCACAATGGCCATAAAAATAAGAAAAATAATGACAGTAAATAATAATAACAAAAATTTGGAAGTTGGAATCCAGATAAAACAGTGACCCTGAATAAAGCTCTTAATTTGACTGACTTTTGAAGAGGTCTCCAAATTTAGGATACTCAACTCCTTTCTATTTACCTTTACTTTACAAATATCATAACTGTAAATCCCCATTCCATCAAAAAAAGACAGTGAAAGCATGATTCTTAGATTTATATAAGCTATGATTTGAGGCTTAAAAATCACTGAGCTTCCACCATGCCTTTTAGAATACTTTCTCCCAAGCTATTTGCTTTCCTAACCCTGATGTCCAAGTCCTAACTCCCTCAGGTTGTAGTAACACCAACAACTGATGTTCAGATTTAGCAAATGTAGAGGGCATGAATTAGTGAAAATATCAATGCAAATAGCTATTTATACAGGTATATTTTTTCTCCCACTCTCTCACAACTGACTTTCAGTTTTAACACTTAAACCTAAATATTTAAATGTAGTATTTAAAATTTAAGGACAAGGAGCCACACCTGCAAGAATATGTAGTAAGTAAGCCAGGAACCTGCAGAACTTTCCTACTCTCTGTTCTCTCAGAAAGACAGCTCTTGTTCAAACATGCCTGCCAAAAGACCAGGTATGTTGTCTGCCCAAGGACCTCCTTCTCTATGTCAGTGTCCCCTCTCCTTGACGCTATCTAAAAATCCTCCTCTCATCCTCTTCCCTAGCCCACAATGTGGGTGGAGACCTCTTGCTCAACAAGAGACCATGTCTGCCACCAGAAGTCTAGCCCCCAAGTCTGGTGGAGACTCAATAATCAACCATGGACCTCACAGACTTGAAGACCAGAACAGAAAAAGAAACCAAAAAAAAAAAAGACAAAGACAAACATAGAAATTGTCACCTAGACCTATAATCACCCCAAAACCAGATACTGAAATGCCAGCATAAGAACACAATCAATCAGAGCCAGGGAAATATGTCCACACCAGACACATCTATTCTACTATAGTAAGCCCATAATATTTCAACAGAATGAAAGCACAATAAAAAGAGCTTAAATCCAAATTATAAAGATGTTAGAGATGCTTAAAGAAGCAAATAAATCACTTAAAGGAAAAGATAAACAGAAAAAATAAATAACAATAAATCCTCTAAAGAAAGTCAAGGAAAAAATCAAACAGTTGAAAGAAATGAATAAAACTGATCAAGACCTGAAAATAAAAATAAAAGCAATAAAGAAAACACAAAATGAGGGAATTCTGGAAATGAAAAATCTATGTAAACAAAAAACAACTACAGATGCAAGCATCACCAACAGAATACAAGAGATGAAAGAGATAATCTTGGATGAAGATATGATAGAAGAAATAGATACATCAATAAAAGACAGTGTTAAATTTAAAAAGATCCTAACTCAAAAAAATGCCTAGTGTCTCAGAAAATCTGGGACACTAGGAAAAGACCAAATCTAAGAATAATAGGAACAGAAGAAGGAAAAGATTTCTAGCTCAAAGGTACAGAAATTATTTTCCTCACAATCATAGAAAAATTTCCCAACCTAAAGAAGATGGTGCCTATAAAGGTACAAGAAGAATACAAAACAACAAATATGTGGAGCAGAAAAGAAAGTCCCCTAACCATATAATAACCAAAACAGTAATCATACAGAACAAAGAAAGAACATTAAAAGCTTCACTAGAAAAAGGCCAAGTAACATATAAAGGAAGACCTATTAGAATTGCATCTGAGTTCTCAACAGAAACACTAAAAGCCAGAAGGGACTGGACACCTTGTCCTGCAGACTCTAAGAGACCACAGAAACCAGCCCACATTACTATACCCATGAAACTTTAAGTCACCATAGATTGATATTCCATTATAAAGTCAAATTTAAACAATACATGTCTATAAATACAGCTCTACAGAAGATACTAGAAAGAAAACTCCCAACCAAGCAGGCTAATTATACCTGTGAAAACATAGGAAATAAATAATCTCACATGAGCAAAACCAATAACAACCACAACAACAAAATAACAGGAATTAACAATCAATAGTTATCAATGTCTCCAATATCAATGGACTCCATTCTCCCAATAAATATACAGGCTAACAGAATGAATGCAAAAACAGGATCCATCCTTCTGCTGCAAGAAACACACCTTGGCATCAAAGGTAGACATTACCTCAGAGTAAAGAGTTGGAAAAGATTTTCTGAGCAAATGGACCTAAGAAGCAAGCTGGTGTAGCCATTTTAATATGTAAGACAATAGACTTCAAACTAAAATTAATGAAAGGATATGGGGAAATCCCCTTGGCAATGTGCAAAGACACACTTTTTTGGTGGTGGTGCATTCGTAACAGTGAGAGGCAGAGCAGATGACAGTTCTTTGTTCATTCTAGCTTGATTCCTGGCTTGGTAGCCAAAGCTGCTTTACGCTTAGAATACACAAAAAAATCATATCAAAACCAATCCAGGCAGCTCAGCACAGGTGGAGGAAGACAGAGACCTGCGTTCAGCCACACCACTCCTGCTGCAATGATAACAGAGAAAGATATACATAGACTTCCTTCCTGCCACATGGCAAGGGTGGGCCATGAACACATAGAGTCCAGAGAGAAACCTTCAGACCTCCATGCCACCTATGCCTGCCTTTCAGCACATGGCACACTCACTTGCTGCCAAGCCACATAGTACAGATGGAGAATGTTACCCAGGGGCCTGCCATCCAAATGGCCAGCCTGCAGTGGGAGCCACCATAATGTTCAAGGATGTGGTGGTCAGATAGATACAAAAAAGAGGTAGAGCAGCTTGAGCATTATGAAGAGAGATGGAACTGGAGACTTGAGAGTGAAGTATCCTCTTTTAAGTGACCAGCCCCACCACCTGAGACCATGGTGCGGTCCCAACCTGAACAGCTGCAGAGAGTCATGTCTAGGTCTGTGGCTATGCAGCAGCAGGGGTCAGTGTATTTGTCTCTGTTTTATATTACCACTAGAGATCATGGTATGTCCCTGGTCAGGGCAACCTCCAGTGACCATGTAGATGTCAAAGGCATGTACAGATCTGGCCCTACCCCTCACTAGCTGCCAGGCTCTGCAGTAGCACTCAGGAAAGCAGTCCTTGCATGTTGCCTAGGAAGCACAGTAGAGCTGGCCCTCATGGCAGAGGTGTGGGTGAGTTGGGTCGAAGGGCATGAGTGTGGAAAAACTGACTCTGCCACTCATCTCTGTGGGGTGGCATGGGTACATAGATGATGCCACCACACCCCTACTACTTGCCACCTCTGGCAGTTTGGAAAGCTGTACACAGGGCCATGAGTGTAAGAAAGCTAGCCCTGTCCCTCAACAACTACAGAACTTGGGAAAGCAGGTCCTGCACCTTGCTTGTGTAGCTCAGTAGGGCTGGCCCTGGTCAAGAGGGAAGGAGTGAGCCAATCCCAAGGGAAATGGCATAAGAGACCTGGCCCTGACATTCATATGACATTAAGTGTCATAGGTACAGGAGTGATGCCCTTTCCCTCCTCCCCCTTGCTAACTTTAGTAGTCAGAGAGCTGGCCCTGAGGGCATGAGAGCAAGAGAACTGGCCCTGCCACTTCCCTGGTTGTAGCACTCAGGGGATAGCAAGGCACCTCACCTGAGTAGCAGAGTGGAACTGGCCCTGATGGTGAAAGTAAGGGTGAACTGGCCTGGAGACACGGCAGCCGGAGAATTGACCCTGCCTCCTGCCAATGGTGGAATTTGATGGCCTAGCTGAAACAGTACTGAAAAGCTCACCCTGATGGTTTGGATAATGGAGAACCTGTGCACTGAAGGCTGCCACTCAGGACAATATTCAGGACTCTGAGTTGGCCTACCCAAAATTTACATCATCTTCAAACAGTTGGGAAGAATGAAAGGGCCAGTCCTGTTGATTCAAAGCTGCAGGATTTCCATGACTCAGAGCAGCAACCATATGAATGTAAGGAATCCTAGAGAGAACTCAATATTGATGCTGTCAGAAACCAACAACTCTTTGCAATGAATATTTGCAAGGGAAGATGTATGAACAGAGGGATATACTGGGGACACACTGTGACATACTAGAGCGTCCACTATGAGATGTTTTCTATGATTTGGGTATTATTTTATTAATCACTTTATTTGTTTACATTTTGAATTACATCCCCCTTCCCAGTTACCCCTCCCCACCCCCTATAACATCCCCTTCCTTCCCTTCCCCTTTGCCTCTATGAGGGTGCTCCTTCAGCCACCCACCTACTCCTGCCTTACTGCTCTAGCATCCTCTTGTGCTGAGGCATCAAACCTCCACAGGACCAAGGGCCTCCCCTCCCATTGATGTCAGATAAAGCCATCCTCTGCAACATATGTATCTGGAGCCATGGATCCCTCCATGTTTACTCTTTTGTTGGTGGTTTAGTTTCTGGGAGATCTGGGTGGTTCAGTTAGTTAATATTGTTCTTCCTATGGGGTTGCAATCCCCTTTAGCTCCTTCAGCCTTTCCCCTAATTCTTACATTGGGGGCCATGGGCTCAGTCAGATGGTTGGCTGTGAGTGTCTGCATCTGTATTGGACAGGTTCTGGTAGAACCTCTCAGGGAACAGCCATACCAGGCTCCTGTCAGCAAGCCCTTCTTGGTATCAGTAATAGTGTGTTTGTGTGTGTGTGTGTGTGTGTGTGTGTGTGTGTGTGTGTGTGTGTTCTACAGATGAATCCTGTAGGGGAGATATTGATTCCCTAATTGGTTCTTGATTGTGTCAATAAAGAAGGTGGAAGCCAATCGCTAGGCAAAGGGGGAAAGGCAGGACTTCCGGGTCCCAGGAGGAAAAGAAGGGGATGAGAGGGAGGAGGCAGAGCAGGCAGTCAGATGGAGGAAGCAGAGACATGTTGGTCTCAGGGACACCTATAGTTTATAGCCTCCACCAGAAAGGATGAGACAATATTTTTTTGCCCAGCCATTAAGTTATCTGGCTAATTTTAAATTATTAAGGTTGTCTGGTGTTTTCCATCTGTGGTGAATAGGGTGGGCAGGAGTAAGGGCACAGCCAGGGCTGTCTCGTTGACAGTTTGGTTGAGGTTGAGAGAGCTCAGAATGAGCTTTTGAGAAAGAGCAATAGTGTTATTAAAATTACATGCAACAGAGGCTGATACTCAGTGACATCAGTGCCTAGCTGTTCCGTTAGAAGCTATCAGCACCTATCTTAGGTTGTGTGTACTTTGTGGGTATCTCTCAAAATGTGACAAAGTGAATCGAACAGCAGAAGGAGACAAAAGTACAAAGGGCTCCAGATCAGGTAATAAGTTAAGCATCATATACTGATACTTAAAGATGAGAGACACAATAAATACCTTTTGGGCTTTAAGGAATGATATTCTGAATGGTTTGACAGGGACAGATTTAAAGGAAATAGACACCTTGTCATTTACCAGTATTGCAGTATTTATTCTCTGGATCTACTATGTCTTCTCAAAAGACAGGGCTCTAGATAAAAAATTCCTTGCCTGCTGGGCAGTGGTGGCACACGCCTTTAATTCCAGCACTTGGGAGGCAGAGACAGGTAGATTTCTGAGTTCGAGGCCAGCCTGGTTTACAGAGTGAGTTCCAGGACAGCCAGGGCTATACAGAGAAACCCTGTCTCAAAAAAAAAATTCCTTGCCTTAGAAAAAAGATTACAGTTAACACTAGAACTAAAGTTTCAGGATTTTATAGGTCAGGATAAGCAACAGAAAGAAGAAAATAAAAGTTGGAGATAGGATCTGGAAGAGATGCTAGGAAAAAAAATGATTCAAGGATTCACAATCGAACTGAACAACAAGGAGATACAGATAAAATTTGGAAGCAAAGTCTAGATGATGATTTATTAAATCAAAATAAGGCAGATATTGTAATATCAGAATTACAGCATGAAGAGAAGTTAAGATTATTGAAGCAGGGCCTAGAACTGAAGATACAGGAAATTATAGAGCAACATGAACAACAGCTGACTATCTGGACAGTGCCCCCCCTTTTTATTCAGAATCCAAGAACATCCATCTCCAGCTTTCTGGCCAAGGCTCATCCATCTGACAGACCTATTATGCAAAAAGTTGAAGGGCCACTGTCCCTTTCTCGACAAAGCCAGTAGTCAATTATTCTGCAAAATATGTCCTTCTCTCAACAGTATTGTCTGTAGGTGAAATGGGCAATTTCTGCCCAGTGGCTGCCACAAAACCAACCTTGCCTGGAGGTGAAGACTCTCAAAATCTTCTTTTAACTGTGAAGAGGGTACTGTTCGGAGCAGACATGTCTCATAGTCAAATGACTCTCAATAATGAAATAAAATTAAAATGTCAATTATGTGGATTTCTGGTACTTTTGAAGACTATCTAGCCATATAAAGTATATCTGACTGTTAAACTTGACCTCTCTTAGCTATTTCTTACTGAAATATCTCAAAACACTCTTTTATAATTGATTCAGAACCATGAATTTCTTATCTGGCCCTTAACTTGTGTTGCTCAATCAACTAAAAGCAGTTTGTAATAGCAGTTAAAAGGACTGGGTCTAAGCCTCATAGTCTTAGACAAGTTGTATAGGCACAATGCCTAGCTAACAATATTAATCCCAAATTTCTATCAATATAAGGAATTCACACCAATGAAATGTTCCAATGTAAGAAAATATAGTTTTAACATTGCATCAATTATAAAGATTTCTATGAATTAAGATTATGGCTACAAAATCAATTCCAACTATTTCCTCCCTGTTCTAAATTATGACCATTCCCAAATTCCCTAGAATGACAACTTTTAAAATAACCATATCTAGACCCTCAAACCCAGGGAATCAGGCTGATGACTCTCCTTGGCTCCATCCTGCTGAACAAGGGAGATGAAATATCTTTAAAGGGGAAGGGAAGAGGAGGGAAAACAGATTTGGTTAGGCCTTAAGAAAGCCATGCTAGCAACTGCTTTTCAGTCTCTGATGCTTAAAGTTCTGCTGGATCTGTCTGAAAGGTTGAATGGGGTAAGACGATCTGCAATCTGTGACACTGGAAGTCCAAATAGGTCAAATCAGTATGTCTGAGGATGAATCTCACCAAAGCTGTATAATCTGCAATATACAAATGTCAGAATTTAAGTACCAACAAGATACCAGTTCTGCTTGATTCTCTTGAATTTTTCTAGTTCTTCATGGAATCTCCCTATGTCATATCTGAGTTTTATCAACTTGAAAAAAATCCATAGCTTTTCTTTTCCTGTGGAAATATAGGCATAACCCCTTCCCCAGCATAAAATATTTCCCTTTTTCCATTCTGATGTCAGAATATCCTTAATATAAACAGGCTAGTTTAGTTCAGTAGTTTTTTTCTACAATTAAATGTCTTTCAATAGCTGTAGTGTATTGTCCATTAGCATCTTTTTCAGCTCTTGTCTCCCATCTTCATTTTCTTCTTTCTGTCTTTTATTCTTATCTATACTTTCCTGTATCTTCAATTCTAGTATTTTCTCTAGGCCATGTTGCCAAGTCCGTATATATAGTTGCTTACAGATGATATGATAGAATACATAAGTAACCTGAAAATTCTAGTAGACAACTTCTACAGCTAATACATACCTTCAGCTAAGTGGATGGAAACAAAATTAGCCCAAAAAATATCAGTAGTTTTATATACAAATGATAAATGGACTTAAAAAGAAATCAGAAAAACAACACTCTTCACAATAGCCACAAACAATATAAAATATTTTGATGAAACTCTAACCAAGCAAGTGAAAGACCTGTATGGCAAGAACTTCAAGTATCTGAAGAAAGAAATTGAGGAAGATATCAGAAGATGAAAAGAGCTCCCATATTCATGGATCAGTAGGGTTAAGATAGTGAAAATGGCCATCTTACCAAAAGCAATCTACAGATTCAATGTGATTCCCAGCAAGATTACAACACAATTCTTTACAGACCTTGAAAGAACAATTCTCAATTTCATATGGAAAAAACAAAAGACCCAGCCAGAATAGCTAAAACATTACTGTACAATAAAAGGAGTTCTGAAGGTATCACCCTCCTTGATTTCAAGCTTTACTATAAAGCAATACTAATAAAAACTGCATCATATTTGCACAAAAACAAACAGGTTTATCAATGGATTTAAACTGAAGACCCAGAAGTAAATACACACACCTATAAACACTTGACTTGTTTTTTTACAATGAAACAAAAACTATACAATGGAAAAAAGAAAGCATCTTCAACAAATGTTACTGGTCTAACTGGATGTCAGCATGTAGAAGAATTAAAATAGTTCTATATCTATCACCTGACACAAAACTCAAGTCCAAGTGGATCAAAGATGTCAACACAAAATCGGATGCACTAAATCTAATAGAAGAGAAATAGAAATTGGGGGGAAAGAATTGAATGCATTGTCTGGCACAAGAGACAACTTCTTGAAGAGAAAATCAATTTACAGCACTAAGATCAACAATTAAGAAGTGAAACCTCATGAAACTGAAATGCTTCTCTAAGGAAGAGGACACCATCAATAGGACAAAATGGTAGCATACAAGATGGGAAAATATCTTAACAAAACCCATGTCTGACAGAAGGTTGATATTCAACATATATAAACAATTCAAAGCCTGACACTATTACTGAGGCTACGAAGCACTCACAAAAAGGGACCTATCATGACTGCCCTCCAAAAGACCCAACAAGCAGCTGAAAGAGTCAGATGCAGATATTTGCACCCAACCAATGGACAGAAGCTGCTGACCCCTGTGGTTGAATTAGGGAAAAGCTGGAAGAAACTGAGGAGGAGGGTGACCCTGTAGGAGGACCAGCAGTCTCAATTAACCTGTAACCCCAAGATCTCTCAGACACTGGATCACCAACCAAACAGTATACACCAGCTGATATGAAGCCCCCAACACATATACAGCAGAAGACTGCTAGATCTGGATTTAGTCAGAGAAGATGCACCTAACCCTCAAGAGACTGGAGGCCCCAGGGTGTTTAGAGGTCTGTTGGGTGGGAGGGGGTGTGGACATCCTTGTAGAGACAGAAGGTGGAGGAAGTATGGGATGTGGAATAGTCAGAAGGTGGACCAGGAGGGGAATAAAATCTGGAGTGAATAAAAACAGGAAAATAAATAAATATTTTTTTAAAAGTGGAAAAAAAGAAACTAGACATCAGCAAACTAAATAATGCAATTTTAAAAATGAGTACAGATCTAAACACAATTCTCAAGAGAGGAATCCCAAATGCCTGGGAAGCACTTAAAGAAATGTTCAACATCCTTAGACATCAGGGAAATGCAAATCACACTACTCTGAAATTCCATCTTACACCTGTCAGAATGGCTAAGATCAGTAACACAATGACAGTTCATGCTGGTGATGATGTGGAGCAAGGGAACCACTCCTCCATTTCTGGTGGGGTAAAAACTTGTCCAGCCACTATGGAAAACAATATCACAGTTTGTTAGAAAATTGGGAATCAATCTACCTCAAGACTCAGTTATAACACTTTTGGAGATGTACCAAAAAAATCATGCTACCACAAGGATATTTGCCCAATTATCCTCACAGTGGCTTATCCATAATATCTAGAAACTGGAAACAATCTAGATGTCTCTCTAAGGAAGAATGAATAATTATTAAATGAAGCATTAATCGGTGGTTTTTAAAAATGGCATTGTGAAATTTTGCAGGCAAATGCATGCAACTAGGAAAAATAATCCTGAGCAAGTCAAGCCAGTCCCAGAAAGACAAATGATATTTACTCACTTATAAGTGCTGGTGACATATATGGCAGAGGAGGGTCTTGTTAGATGTCAGGGGAAGGAGAGGCCCTTGGGCCTGAGGGTGTTAGATATTCCAGTATAGGAGAATGCCAAGGAAGGAAGACAAGAGTGAGTGGGTGGGTGGGTGAGGGAATACCCTCATATAGGCAGGGGGAAGGGGAGGGAATAGGGAGGTTCCAAAGGGGAGATCTGGAAAGGGGGAAACATTTGAAATGTAAATAAAGTATCAAATAAATAAATAAATAAAAATAAGTCCATACAGCTGTCATGTAAAGGATAATTATGTTACAGAGAAGCTAAGTAACAAGGAAAGCTCAAGATGTGATGCATGGATATCCCGTTAAAGAAAAAATAGAATGGATTTTTCAGGAGGACTAGGGTCATTTAGAAATGGGAGCAGGAGGGATTAGGTGAGTGAGGGAGTATAGAAGGTGAGAGAATGGAGAAAGATAGGTAGAATTAAGGGGCAGTTAGGGGGCAGTTTGGAAATCTAGTACAGTTGAAACTTCCTGTAACCTATGAGGGTCACCCTTGAGAGGACTCCAAGTAATTGAGATAATAGATCCTGAACCAGCCATCTTCTGTAATGAGGCAATACTTCTAGTGGAGAGATTGAGACACCAAAACCTCTGACCTACAGCCTCTTCTGCCTGCAAGATGTGCTGGGGCAATGGTGGCTCAGAGTCTGTAGAAATGTCTAGCCAATGACTGGTCTAACTTGATGCCCTCACTAGAAGAGGCAACCCATGCCTGATACTGCCTAAATAGTCAGGAACTGAAAGCTGGATAGCCCAGGGACCAGAGGTAGAATGAAACATGACTGGCCAAAAGGAAAAGAAAAGTCACTGAAATGATTTCTAATGAAATTCTGCTATACTCACAGACTGGTGCCTACCCCAATTGCCATTAGAGAGGCTGCCTCCAGCAGCTAAGCAGATGCAGATACCAACAACCAAACAGTCAGAGCTTTGAGATTTCCAAAGAAGAATGGGAGAGAGAATTGTAGGAGCCAGAGGAGTTTAGAACACCAAGAGAACAAACTCACAGAATCAACTAAGCAGAACCATATGGGCTCACAGAAGCTAATCACCAGGTCCTCTGCATATATGCTGTGGTTGTTTAGGTTTCAGTGGTACTCATAACAGTGAGAGTGGTAGTGTCCCTGATTCATTTGCCTGGTCTTAGGGCCCTTTTCTCCTACATGGTTGCCTTGTCTAGCCTCAATATGAGTTTGTGTCTAATCTTGTTTGCATCTTGTTATACTGTGTTTGGTTGATATCCCTGGGATGCCTAATCTTTTCTGAATGGAAATGGAGGAGCAGTGAATCTAGAGGTGACAGGAGGTGGAGGGGACTATGAGGAGTAAAGGGAAGGGAGGCTATAGTTGGGAAGTATTGTATGAAAGAAGTATAAATAGAAAGAAAGAGAGAGAGAGAGAGAAAGAGAGAGAGAAGAAGAGGAGGAGGAGGAGGAGGAGGAGGAGGAGGAGGAAGAAGAAGAAGAAGAAGAAGAAGAAGAAGAAGAAGAAGAAGAAGA